>CM039504.1:31115375-31185078 GCA_022432975.1 Begonia masoniana
TTTTTTTTATAAACCGATTATTCTTATAATAAAACGCCACGAAATTTTTTTTAAAAAAAACTTGAACTCTAAATTAATCCCCTCCATTACGTGGGGTCATTTACAAAATTGAAGGGATTTTGTTCCCTTATTTATGCCTGTTAGAGAAACCTTACTATGATTTTTTTTTTTTTTAAACAAAACCCTAAACTATCAATCTTAAAAATTCAAACTTTAAACTATCAAAAACTTAACAATTCAAACATTGTCGGATGGCCAATCACTGTCCGTTCGCTTACCATGGACGGCCGATCTAAAAACAACGGTCGTGCGTTCGATACAGTTCTATGTGGCACTGGACATGTAACACCCGGCATTTTGACCATGTAATAATCTGTTGAATTATTGTATGGATTTAAATTGCCATAAATACAATAACTGTTTTATTGTAAATTTTGGAGCATTTAGTGAGGGGAGAACCGAACTAAAAACTAACTAAACAAAATTTTGGAGCATTTAGTGAGGGGAGAACCGAACTAAAAACTAACTAAACAAAACACTAAGTTTAAAATGCATGGAAGGGCATTTTGGAGAGAAATAAAGGTTGGTGGGAGATAACCAATGGATGATTGCCAAGTGGCAATAACTTGCTGAGAAACCTACCTAATCTCCTTCCTTCTACGTGAAAATTCATATGCATTTTTCCTTCTCTGCATTCCTCTCTACATTCTCTCTTTCAGTCGACAAAACAACCATCGAAGCTACTTCGATCTCCTCAGTTCCTTTCTGTTTCTCCGCTAAGGTAAGAATCCACTCATGCTATCATGTTTGGACAAGTTTAATGTGAGTTTTACCGAAGTTTAGGGTTATGGTTTTTAGAGAAAAACTCACTGTCTTTGGATGAAAACACACCGGTTTGTTTTCTAAAGGTTTGAATGAGTTTAGAACAGATTCTACCAACTTATTAGTTAACATTTGCAGCTGTTTAATTCCTTTACATGCATACTTCAGGTCCGAGCATTCCAGGGACATTCGAGCATCTGACACCGCAGCAAACAGGTAAGTTCATAACCGTAGGTTGGCCCATAAGGCCCTACATCACAGAGGTACTAGGGTTCCTGTTCTGTCGGGTAGTTTTGGGTAGAAATGTTATAGCTTCTGTTCAGTTTGTGTTCTGTGTTGTCTGTTCAGTTCACGTTCTGAGTTGTCTGTTTTCTGTCTCACAATATGCCCTGTTATTTCTGATGTCTGCTGTTATAGGTTCAGGCACTGAGAATGTCATGCATACACGTTTTACTGAAAATCCATGCAAAACTGATTTCTGTACACGGTTTGAAACTAATAAGATAAAATCCGACTAAAATGTACCAGGTTAAGTGCGAGACGGGGACTGGCCACTGAACTGTTACTGTTTACCGTTTACTGTTTACTGTACTGTTTCCCTGAATGTGCCTGATAGTGCACCCTCCCCCTCCCCCACTGTTTGCCAGTTCCCCTATAAGCTCCACTTAATTCTACTGCCACTGTAACTTAATGCTCTGTACTGTCACCGTATTCTGAAAAACTGCATGCATAGCATTTTGCATCACTGCATACCGATTATGTCTTACTGAGTTTTAGACTCATAGGTGAACTCTCTGGTGTAGGTACTGAACCTGAAACCGAGGACCTTGTTCCTCAAAATGATGATCTGATGTAAATGGTGGATCGAGCTCACAGGGTGGTTGTTGCAGTCAGACATGTTTCTACTCTGAGGTTTCAGTTTTTAAGTAAAGTTTACGTCTGTAGGTTTTACTGAACTCTGGTGTTTTGTTTCAAAACTCTGTCTGGGTTTTTGTTAGAAATCTGATTTATGTATAGGTTTTGTTGGTGTATTCTAAAACCTCTGTATTTGACAGTTGTATTTATGTTGTGAAATGTATTGAAATCATTCTGGAACTGCTGGAATCTTTTATCTGTTTGTGCATGGATGGCATCTAGTTTTAGAGCTATCCACGCAATCTGCTTCCTTGTTTCTGACAATTGTAAAGTATGTTCTACAACTTTTATGCCCTCTGTTTGTACTGTATTTGACAGTTAAAAGAGGTCTTGTGGTATTCTGGAATTTGTTTGGGATATTCTCTGATAATATGTGCATGGGTTGTCTCTGGTTTTGGAATAATCCATGCAGTTGTTTTCTTGATCTTCTGTTAGGTTTTCTAACTTCTTTCATGTTCTCATGCATGTTTTAAAACTGTGTTTAGAATTGGGTTTGAAGGTCTGAGACCCTTATGTCTTCTGCTTGATGCTCCCTGCCCGTAGGTCTCCCTGTAAAAGTTGTAAATTTTGCCTTTAAAATTTATGTCTTCTGGCTGACGTCACCCAAGTCATCCACTCAGTGTAAATATGTCTTCCGGCTGACGTCATCCCAGTTTTTCCGCCAGTATAATGCTTATATCTTCCGGTTGACGTCATCCATCTTCCGGCTGACGTCATCTCCTCTTCCGATCTCAGTTACTGTCTGTGTCTTCCGCCTGACGTCACCCATTTTCCGGCTGACGTCACCACCTCTTCTGCCCAGTTTTACTCAGCCTCTTCCGCTGAATACTGTTCGTCTTTTGTCGTATCTGAATCCACCGATAGCTCTAATCTTCCGCCTGACGTCATCTCTGCTTCTGTCTTTGCATTTACATCTTCCGGCTGACGTCATTCAAAGTCTTCCGCTGCTCCTTAAAACTAAGTCTTCCGTCGGTTATTCGCCTAAGTCTTCCGCCAATGTTTCCTGTTTCCTCTTCCGCCAGCCTTATGCTAATTTCTGTTCTGTTATCCATTATTGAAACCTGTTTTAAATTTCTACACCCGAGAACTCTCTCTCCCTGTAAATGCTTTCTGTTACTCCGTGTAGTTTCTCCCTCTCTATAAAGTTGCGTTTATAGGGTTTGCGATGACGGTGCATGTTTACTGTCATTCGATTCGGTTTTTCGTTAAAGTTTTAAGAGTTCAGTTGGCTTCCATAAGTTGTTCCAGTAACGCTGTCTGCTCAGTTTATGTTCAAAAAAAAAAATAGTCACCGTTTTTCGTCCACTGTCCCGGAGTGATGGCTCCGATTGGGTTCGGATTTGGGCTGTCACAGGACACGTCGGATCGACCGGACGATTAAGGGGGTGGAGACTGTCCATTCCACATGCGTTGTACAAGAATCATAAACGGACGACCGTTCTCAAAACAACGGTTGTGACGACCCCCGACCCGATCGGGGCCGAGGAGCCATCACTCCGGACATTAAAACCATGACATATATTTTCTTTTTTGAACTTAACTAGATAATTTAGAACCGGGTTACAGAATTAAATAACAGGAAACATAAATGAACGACTGGAGTGAATAAAAAGAATAAAACAGGAAGACATCTTTAAAGTCGAACTTCAGAATTAAATGGCAAGAGTGAAACAGGAAGACAGAATACAGGGAGAAATGGAAACAGTAAAAACAGAATAGTTTGGACGTTTAAAGTAAGGAGCAGAATGGACTTCAGAAACAGAAGGCAGAATCTGTGGACGAACAAGAATTGTGGATGTTTAAAATCAAGAACAGTGTCTGTGGACAAACGGGAGCTGTGGACGTTTGAAATAAAGACAGTGACCGTGGACGTTTAAGATAAAAAGGGCAGGATGGACTTTGGACGTTTAAACTCTGGACATTTGGAATAACAGGCAGAATGGACGACAGAAGACAACAGAGGCTGTGGACGACAGAAGACAACAGAGGCTGTGGACGACAGAAACTGATGACAGATGCCGTGGATGACAGAAGTCGTGGACGACAGAAGTAGAAGGCAGAAACAGTGGGCAACAAAGGCCTGTGGACGTTGAAAAATAACAGAGGCAAAACAGTGGACACAGAAGTCTGTAGACGTTTAAAAATCAAAGATTGTCTGTGGACGACGTTATCATCCACAACTTTGGACGATAACTTTGGACGATTGTCTTTCAGAAGGCATGGACGACTATTTTCAAAGGCAGCGTGGACGTTTAAAACAACAGGCAGACTCTCGGACGATAACACTTAGCCGAATAAAAGACAGAAACCGAAGGCAAAATCGACAACAGAAACTGGAGGCAGTATGGACGAGTGAGACAGAAGTCAAAATGGACGATAACTTTGGACGATAATACTTAGCCAAATACTTGAAAACTCGAAAGACAGAAACTGAAAGGCAGAATGGACGACGTTATCGTCCACAACTTTGGACGATAACTTTGGACAACTGTTTTACAGAAGGAAAACTTGAGGATTTTGAAAACATAACATTTGCTCCACCGATCGATAGGCTATCCCAGGCAAACGATCAGCTACCTCTCTGTTTGATAACTTACATCTTTTGACACAAAAACATCAAAACTCAAGACAATCATGCAGAACCTAAAAGAAGAACTCCAAGTAGTTCCATTATACTTCAAAATATATTTACGACTGTCAAATACAGAGGGTTTTAAAAACATTTACACAGAGTCTATACATCGGTTTAAACTTTCAAAAAGCAGTACAAAACCAGACATACACTTTTAAAATACCCTCACAGGATCAAAATATGTCTGGCTGCCACAACCAACCCCCGCAAGCTCGTTCCGCCAACAGCACCTACACATCGGCCTGAGGCACAAAGTCCTCATCCACGGGTTCAGTACCTACAACAGGGAGTTCAACTATGAGCCTAGAGCTCAGTAAGAATATAGAAAAATATAGTGATGCATATGCTGCGCATGAACATTTCGGAATACAGTGACATTGCAGAACGTTACTTTTGATCTATCAGGAAGTGGGGCTTATAGGGAAACAGGCGTAACAGAAGTGCACTATCAGACACTAGTAATTCAGAGCAGAACTTATAGGGAAACAGGCGTAACAGAGGTGCACTATCAGACACTAGTAATTCAGAGCAGAACTTATAGGAAAACAGGCGTAACAGAAGTGCACTGTCAGGCACTAGTAATTCATAGCAAAACACCAGTCCTCGTCCCACACTTAACCGAACGTTACATTACAGGTTTTATCATTCTTAACTTTAAAACGTGTACAAAAAACATTTTGCATGAGTTTTCGGGAAAAATGTGTATGCATGGACGCAGTACTTCAACTTAAAACAGCAGACAACAAGAATAAAACAGCAGAACATAAAGAGAAACGCAGATAACTCAGAACTTAACTCTAACTTTTCTACCCAAAACCACCGGACAGAAATGAAAACCTAGTACCTCCGTGATGTAGGGCCTTAAAGGCCAACCTACGGGTAAGAACTTACCTGTTATCCATGAGTTGTAAGCTTTGTTCGTCTCGATGAGTCTCAAACCTTTAACGGAGAAATGGAAGAAAACAGGAGAAGACAGATTTTTTGGAAATGGTTGCACTTCGTCTTGAAGAGAGAAAATGCAGAAAAGAGAATGGAGAGAATAGAGAAGAGAAGTGAAGAGGGTTTCACGTAGGAGGAAGAGTATAACTTGTTCAACAAGCTGAACACATGGCAGCCATTCATTGGCTTCCTCCTACCTACCTTAATTCCTACCTAAACTACTCCTCCATTGGTTTTCTAACTAAATGAATGTTTTGGTTACACTTTGGTTTAGTTTTTCATTAAACATCCCAACAAATTTCACCAAAACATACATTATATTAATATAACCCTAATCCCGTTCGATAATTCGAGGGATAATTTCCCGGCCAACAATGCCAGGTGTTACAACGGTCATCCATTCTACGGAGCATTACGAGAACGGAAGGTCGTGTTCTGAAAACGGCCGCTCATTTCATCATCAAGGACGGGAACAGACGATCGTTGTAAGAACACGACCGACCGTTGTTAAAATTAGAGCTGAGAACGGAGAGTCACCACCCCCACAATGACCATCTGTTCCCCGACAATATATAAGGAAACAGATGCTAGAACCTACGAACAACGGCTGAAAAATCTGAATCTCTCTGCCATTTGACATTTTTTCTTTCAAAACTCTGACCGATTCACGCCCCACCTTGTTCATTTCTCCATCTCAATTGTTTCTCTCGATTTTCATCCAAAACCTTATAAATCCGAGCCTAAAAATTTAAAATCCACAAATCACAAATTCGACCTAAATTCCCAAAAATCCTCCTAAAATGGCTGAGAGATTGGTTATTAAACGAAAGGTTGGGCCGATCGAACATCAGGCACCGTCAACCTCGCAAGGAGGTCCGGCACAAGGTGGCCCGGCGAAACGTCGGGCACCGTCAATGCCAGATGTGCTGCAAAATCAGCCAGGGTTCTTGTCCAATGAATTTCATAATCAGATATGTCGATAGCAGTTTAAGCTGGATCTATTACACCGCTTAGTGATGCATTCAAAGATTGTCAAATTTAAAGGTTGGGAGTCCTTCGAGATCCAGGAGATATTAGATAGATTTGACCTGCACGGGGTCTATATTGTGCAGGGCGATAGCTGCGATCGAATTGTTCGCTTATTTTATGCGAACTTGAACTTTATCAGGAGGTCAGAAATTATTAAGACGTACATCTTGAATACGAAGATTGAGATTACCCTAGAGACGGTTAATGAGTTGATCGAGTTTGTTGGAAAATGGGCGGAGAGATACTACCATGCCTCTTGGGACTATCATTTTGTTGGATCGGCAGAGAGAATAGAGTTCATTAGGCAAATTTATCGCAACTCTTACATTATGGGGTTCGTTAAGCCAAGAACCAGAGACTTAAATGTCAGAGCTTTGATTGTTCACAACATGATGTCCCACACACTTGTCCCGCGAAATGAACATAAAAATCTTGTTAGCTGTATGGATCTCTATGTCATGGAGAAGCTATATAGCGAGAGGAGTTTGGACCCCGACTTTGTGATTTTAAGTCACATGGGTGAGATCGGGCGGACACGCAACAAGAACCTGTCTTACGGTGTGTTGATTCAGAAGATCATCGGCCAATTTGGGATTCAGTTACCACCTGGAGAGCAGATAAGATCACAGTAGGCCGCCGATGTATTTGACAAAATTCATTTGATTTGGATGGGCCTAGTTGAAGTCGACGACATTTGGACGCTGAAGGGAGATCACGGAGGTTCCACTTCTTGGGATGTTCATATTGAGGAAGCCACAGTGCGGTCGGGGTCCCTCCAAAGGTCCACCTAGAGGGCTAGGAGGACGGAGATAGAGGCTCTCGCAGACAGACTCCATTAACTTGAAATGAGACATATAGAGTCTCATACAGAGGTGATGATGTACCTTAGAGGGATGATGGACTACCAGAGAAATACAAGGAAAATCATCTTGAATTGGATGGAGGCAAATGACGACGATGTCCCACCTTCGTCCACCGATGACGACGATCTCCCACCCGATGTCCCACCACCGTAACTTTAGTTTATGTTTTATATTTTATTTTATGCACTTTAGTTTGGTGTAATTTATTTTGATGTACTTTACTTTGAGGCAATTTATTTTGGTGTAATTTAGTTTGATATAATTTAATTTATGCTATAAAATTCTGGTACTGTTTGGTAATTTGAATATGCAAGAACTGTTTGAAACTAGTTATGGGGGAGTCATAAAACAAAAAAAAATTCTGTCTAATTTTTTAACTTTTTTTTCACTAAATTACACCATGTGATTTGACTGCATGTTGACCACACCATGGGAAAATAATCTATAAATTTTCATGATTTGCGAACACTTGTACCATTTATTGTCATTTTAGTGAATTAAATCATAAAACAGACATACATTACATATTATAAAAAATTAATTTAAAAAAAAATACCGAACGATATTGGAAGGCAGCTTAATTCTTAATGCTTGCAAGACAGCTTTGGAAAAGTTATCAAAATATATTTCATTAGAATATGAAAAGAGTGGAGTACTCAATCACATTGATGGATCTTTCGAGATTATTGGAGCGAAACATATATTAAATGAGATTTGTCCCAAAAGAAAGAGGCGGTAAACATGAGGTCGACATAAACTAACTTTACTGCATGTTCACTACCTATTTCTCTTGGGATCACTCTCATTTAATATATGTCTCGCTCTATCAATCTCGGAAGATCCATCAATGTGATTGAGTATTCTATTTTTGTCATAATCTAACGAAATGTATTTTGACAACTTTTCTAAAGCTGCTTGCAAGTATTAAGCTTTGCGATGTCCTTCTGGTCCGAAGAAGCTAATACAACAAATTACCTCTCGAATATAGTCATACGTTTCTTCGTCCACAGCCGTGTGTAGAAGATTCCTGGACATAATGATAACTATATTAGAAAATAATGAAAGTGTATTTATGAGAAAAATGGGGTGAAATGTACATGTGTCCCGTCAAATGTATGGAAACCCATAAATGTGTCTTGGGAAGCAGAAGCGATAGTAGCCCTTGAAGTGGATCCCCTGTCAGAACAAGTGCGACTATTGTGGCCCTGACGCTGACATATACGACCACGCCATTGTAGATTTCTTCCAAGAAATTGTCGACCTCGACAGCTCATTGACATCTTACACTCTATTCTTCTTCGGCCTACCAGGTTGGCGCCTTCTCTATGGCGGAATGATTAGGTTCATTCTGTGTACGGGCGACCACATGTCCATGCCACTAATAGAACGAATGAAGTTTGAGTACATCTCTACATATGTCGCTCGATGATAGTGTCGATGAACGAAATTTTTCGTTGCCAGTCTCATGAAATGCATGCATGGAATGAAATGAACATATGAGATTCCAGTAAGCTCTCATTTGCAACAGTTGCACGCGCCTACATTCTGGTCGACAACTATTATTCGTTGTCGTTGCTGACCTCAAATCGTGCACCTCCTTCTAACATAACAATTCAATTTCGAGTTGCACGTTTCCCAAGTTTTTTTTTTATTTTAGGACACAGGAAGTCTGTTGACGAGAGCATCTTCTCGTATTTTTTTACAATGCAAGTCATCAAAGACTTTCGAATCATCTCGAACATGGTCATGATTGGTTTGTCTCTGGCCATCAATAGAACTGCATTGAACGACTCGCATAAATTATTCAAGCTCATATCGCACTTGGAAATCGAGGAAAACGCATGACTAGCCCAATAGCTAGGCAATGTTCGTCGAAGCAATACGTGGGCATCCGAGTTAATCTGATGCAGTTTCCTCATTTCTATCTCAAAATGAAAATCTCTGATTGCCCTGGCCACATTCCACATTGCATATCTGAATGTTCTGTCCTGAAATTGGCTTTTGAAGTTTGCGTACATATGCCGGAGGCAGTAGCAGTGTTCGGCTAAACCTAATTCTTCCTTCACAGCATGCGACAACCCCTAATATGTGAAAGAAAAATAAAGTCAACATAAAACAATATAACGATCACAACGCCTCAATATTTGTGTTGGAAAAATAATAAAAATGGTGGAACAATAATGAAAATACCACCACTGTAAAACGTGGAGAGTACTGATCAGGATAATTTTTAGGAAAGATTGTATTGGACAATCACCTAGATTGAATTACCTTTCTAAGTAAGTTCACAAGAAAGGCTAGAGGGGTCACAAATGATCCCACTTAAAATCCACTCTCCTAGGAAAAAATTCTTTGCGCAGTACAATTACACCACTAAATAAGCGGTACGAGAAACAATAGCGAATGTGATCCGACATAATTGTACTTTTTGTCAATCTGACACAATTGTCCATCTGCGTCCCTCTGGAGTGTTTAAGTCTTCCTTCAATATTTGTAAAAACCACGAGTCTGTGCACTCTGACTCCACGTTGGTAACGACAACAGGATATATGCAATCGTTGCCATCAATACTGACGGCTGTGAATAGTTGATCGGGGCAAGAGCCCTTCAGATGACAACCATCCAAACAGATAATAGGTCTGCCACCCTGCAACAAACTTGCCTCGCAAGCATCCATACACATGTACATTGTTTCAAATACGCATGACTCATTCTGGCCAGAGCCCACCAGATAACCATGTATTTTCACTGTGCTACTCGAATTTGATATAAATATTTCTACTGCATACGAATTTAGTAGCTTTAATTGTTCGTCGTTCATCCCGTCATTAAGTTTTCGAGTATCGCTTCTTGCTCTTCTAGCAAGACTAGGTGTAATGTTCACATTCAAATTATTCCTCACCGTCTCTGTAATGACCCCGGCCAGGAGCCGTCACGTATTCATATTCTTTCATTTACCGTTTGCCTGACTTTTACTATTATTACATTCACTTACTATCTCACAACAGACTTTCACATTATACATATATATTTTTTTTTTATTTTCTAAACTGGTAATAGAGACGCAGAACCATTAAGGAAAACGAACCCTCTCGTGCCCGACTTCTCACACCTCGTCGGCTCAAACTTTCACAGAGTCGAGCGACTAAACTCGGTCATTGGTTTTCTGACAATTCCGGGAAAAGAGGAGATGCCCTCAATTCTCTTAACATAATACCACTCGGGTTTGCATGGGTTGCATGCGTTGACAACCCTCAGAAATTTAGTCGTCCGGTCATCACGTGCATTACGCGTGACTCTCTTAACATCACCTAAAAGGAGACATCTTCCGGTGGGCACGTGGGCCTCGCGTGCTAAATTAAAACATCATCCGGTCACTAAATGACAAAACACATTTTACATCTTCCGGTGGCGTCATCCGGAAGACTGAACCATCATACAACTATCCTTCGGCATCTGCCGATGACGTCAGCCGGAAGACTAAACCATCAAACAATTAACCTTCGGCATCTGCCGATGACGTCAACCGGAAGACTAAACTAACAAACAATTACCCTTCGGCATTTGCCGATGACGTCAGCCGGAAGACTAATCCATCAAACAATTACCCTTCGGCATCTGCCGATGACGTCAGCCGGAAGACTAAACCATCAAACGATTAACCTTTGGCATCTGCCGATGACGTCAGCCGGAAGACTACCTCTTCCAGCTTCCGTCTTACGGTAGAGAACTCTAAATCATCAATTGACTCCTTCCAACAGGAAGAAAACACAACTCATTCAAAATGCATATAGCGGAAGACTTAAGCAACAGACCATTTATAAATCGATATAATCATTCCCTGACTCAGTGATCCGCTAGACAGTTTCAAAGCTCAACGTTTTAAAATAATCTCATCCTACTTAAACTACCATATTCTTTAACATACTGTAACATAAGAGTCTTAACCAGGGGTCATAAATCGCCTCTCCAGTCCCACACTGTCACCTTGAGCATCCTCCAGCAACCAGCCTTAAGCATCCTCTTTGAACGTAACATCCTCACCTGAACCTTCTTCACCTACACCATAAGGTTTAACTATAAGCCTAATGCTTAGTAAGGAATGCATACTGACAGATATACATGAGTACACAATTTAAAGAGACATAAGTTCATAAACCATTCACCATTCGTGTTCATCTTTATCTTTTACATAACATGTATTAAGGCAGGAGACGAGGGAGGAAGACAGGGGTACATAGTCATTTGCCTATCGCGGCAGTCATACATAATCATTTGCCTATCGCGGCAATCATGATACATCACTCGGCCTCCCCAGTGGGAGAATTCGCGAGCCATACATATCATTAACTCGGCCTCCACCAGTGGGAGATTTCGCGAATCATACATATCATTAAGTCGGCCTCCACCAGTGGGAGATTTCGCGAGTCATACATATCATTAACTCGGCCTCCACCAGTGGGAGAATTCGCGAGTCATACATAACATAGTCTTTCCCCGCTCTGCACTTAATCTCGGTTACATTTGCTTTTCATATTCTCAACTTAATCATAACAGGAACACAGTGCATAGACATAAAGTTCATAGAAAAAGGTCATATCATGAGGACAAGTAAAACATCCTGTAACTTTACATTTACTTACACAACTTCTCATATCGTGGAAATAACAGATCATAGTCAATAAGCTAACATCTCAGTGATTTCCTAATACCCTTGCGGTGTAGGGCCCTAGTGGCCGGAAATCTTAACACATTCACTTACCTGGATTCCTTAGCAATCCGAGCTTCTTTCCTTTAAACTTCTTCACCTAAAACATGTACATTACAGTAGTTAAAACAAAGTCCTAATAGTCCTAATCATAAACCATCCTAGGATCTAATAGCTAAAGTCATTCCGATTCCTCTGTTTGACACACTGCAGTCTGAAATCCGAAACTAAGTGGACAGGTTTTACCATTGGTTAAATCCGAGTTGGTTACATAAACTGTTCAGAATCGATTCAGGGCGACATTTCTACTTTCAGATTAAGAAAATCACAAACTGCTCGGCCACTGCTAAAAATCCGAACTCAGTGCCGAGCTGAGAACAGAGCTCTATTTACTAATGAATGACTACATTGTCCATTTCATACCTCGGGTGTGGATTTGCAGAGAAAGGCAAGCTCGAAACCGGTCGTCGGCAGAGGAAAGTTCTGGTAGCCGAGAGCAAGAACTTGGGAGAGAAGAAATCGCCGAGAGGGAATGTCGGCTACAGTGGCAATAAATGAGATTTAAGGTTTCTATTTTCTATTTATACTAAATCCATCGATTCTAATTACAAAACTGCCACCTAACCTAGTTTTACTCAACTTGTAATAAATTTGTCTTAACATTAAATTTAAATCATAACGGTTAAATAAGAGGGTGACAATGAAAATGGTCAGAAAATCACCTGGCCGAAATGTCGGGTGTTACAGTCTCGATAATAGAAGGAATTTTCCATGTAGGTTAACTTAAGTAGCTATCAAAATAATGGTTTTCCACTCATTTTGTAGTAGTGTGACGATTCTCAATTTTATTTATACAGCTATGAGGATCGGTGTAATTCTTTATTTGGAATATAAGTTCATTTTGCATGATTGAAGTATGCAGTCGTCACTCACATCCGTCTTCACATGTTATCGTGAGTCGTCGAGTTTTACTTTTAATGAATTGATGCCATATCCATTATTCAAAACATATTCGACTATTTTTTCTTTAATGGCCTGTCGAGAATTATATTGTTTACCCCAAAAAAATATGCTTTCTGCCTCGTCATCTTTCGACTCGACTGGTGTTCGAAGCTCATCGTCTAGGGTTTGCGAGGTTGAATGCATCTCTATTTTCATCACCTTCTAAGTGATTGAATGCTCGAAGATTCTCGTATCTGGGTATGTCATCCGAATACCAGTCCATGTTAGCAGCTTGATTTGTTGCCTCGTCTGCATCAACCCATCTACTTGAATCAGAATCCATCAACGTTGCTAATAAAGAGAAAAATAAAACGTCGCTAGAAATATGATATTGCTAAAGGTTTCAGAGTTTTCGAGATCTGTGAGTTGACATTAAGATTCATCGCCTTATATAGTATAGGAGAACAGATAGTCGTTCACGATAACGGCTGTCCGTTCCTTGTCCAGCGGCTCAAAATGAACGACCATTCCATAAATCAACAATCCATTCCCCCAAATAGTGTCTCGCTCGTGACAATTATTGACAATTATTGTAGAACGGATGACCGTTGTTTTGAGAACGGTCGACCGTTGTTTTGAGAACGGTCGTCCATTTAGGAGTCTCGTGCACCGCACGTGAAACGGACAGCCTCCACCCCCTAATCGTCCGGCCGATGCGACGTGTCCAGTGCCACGTAGGACTGTACCTAACGGACGACGGTTGTTTTTAGATCGGTCGTCCGTGGTAAGCGAACGGACAGTGATCGGCCGTTCGACATGGTTTGATTTGTTAGGATTTTTATAGTTTAAAATTTGGATTGTTAGGATTGATAGTTTAGGGTTTTATTTAAAAAAAAACTCATAGTTTAAGGTTTAAATTTTAAATTAATTATTTTATGAGGGAATTTCACGTTATTCGCAATCAAGGTATTTTACGTTGACTCAAATAGTTGTGATTTATTGACGTTAGGTCATGTAGGATTTTGTGGTCATTTGGCTAGATTGGTAAAATTTGGCAAGTTATTGCATGGTTGAAAATTGGAGAAAATAAAGTTAGGTAATTTGGAATTTACTAAAGTTGCAATTATGGTAATTTTCAATTTTTGTCGTATCGAAATTTAAATATTTTTATTTATGGTAATATTTTTAATTTAAATATTATGGTAATATTAATTTATTATTTAATATATAAAATAAATAAAGTAAAAATGAAAATAAAAAGAAAATATTTTAAAAAAGTATTGGAAACCTTTTTCTAGGTAGCAAGTCCAAGAGAAAGAGAGAGGTCACAATGGTTTCATGCGTTTCGATCTCTGATTCATGTGACGGAGGTGCACATCTTCGAGTTTAGACAACGTTCTTCAATGGCAAGTCGTTTCTAAACTTTGTTTCAGTGTTTAAAGTTTAAGTTAATGTTGGTTTCAGATTTGAACTTGAAAACTCAAATCATTTGGTCGTTTCAGTAATATTTTTGTATATTAATGTTGTGTGCAAAGTAATGAACCAATTGAGGTAAAAATCGGTGGGAATGGGGTAAGTTTTTGCCATTTTCGTCGCTAGAAATTGCAAATATGTTGACCTCTATGAGAGGCGGATTCACACTTTGAAGTGTCAACCCTTTGAGAGGTTGGTCGAAACTTGAAAGGTTGACTCCTTGTGGAGTCGAGCGACTGTTGCCTAATTGGGTCAACCCCTACTAAAACATAACATAACAAGGATTGACCTTTACCTTAAGGTGTCGACACCTGCCTGGAAGGTTCGATCGATTCAGTCAACCTTTGTTCAAATAACGGTGACAAGGGTCAACCACTGCAAAGTCCGAACACCGCATAGTGATATATTTAATGGAAACGTTTGTCGTCTCAACACGTTTTCTTTCGGTTTAGGTTCCTAGCTTGGTATAGGACTCATCCAGTTGTTCTATTATTAGAAAGAAATATTCATGGGGCGGTTGTGATAAGTTCTAACAGATTTGAGAATTACAAACCAGTACCAGAGGTTGTAGCTCTAGTTAGAAAGAATAGCCAACGTCGTCGAGGTATAAATTTTATACTTTTTGCATTACGTTGCATATTTTCTAAAATCTTATTTTTGGGGATTGCCACTTTTGAACACCCAACGGGGTCTGGTCGCTAGCACATTAGTTTTTACCTATATGTACGTATGTTTTTCATGTTTACCATTTATCCATGATATTTCATTTCTTTTGTGCTATATATTAGATGATGAATCCTCTTGATGATTTGGATGGTTTCGATATCATAGTATCATGAGGCTATCCCAGCAACTTTTTAGTTGTGTGGAGATATTTTGCTTGCACGATACGAAAATAGATAATAGAGTAGTGATGACATGCTCCTTGGGTTTCGAATCTCTAAACCTTATAAAGATATATTTGTTGATTATGATTTTACGGATTGTCTCGTCATTCACCATTGTTTGCAGGTAACTTAAGTGACGCTGCTGGATCTTTGGATTACCATCACTTTTATTTCTTTCTGGCTCATGAGTTGTTGTCTGGTCTTCAGATCCCCACCTTTCTTTGATAGTATGTTAAAGGAGTCCTTGAGAGACCATCATTTTTCACAGGAGGCGATTTTAAATTCAAACGCATGATAAAAAGGTTATTTTAATATAGTTGTCTATGTATACAACAATGTTTTGAATATCGTCTCGTCAATAATTTGTGGAGTATGTCTCTTATAATTATAGAAGGAGTTTTTTTAAAAAATATATTTGTGCACCCATGTATAATATTTTTATTAATGGTTTGAGATAAAAGGTAAAACATGTTTTACATACGTTGCATTTAATATAAGTTTCTACTGAGTTTTTCAATCACCCAACGATCCCTTCCATTTCCAAGCAACGATAAAAGCAGTTAGTAGCAATGGGGCGGAGGTTGTTAAGACCCAAAGACAAGCCTAACAGAATACCGAGTCGGGCGATCCGATCACCCAGCCTAAGATAGTGGTTATAATACCCCGAAAAGTTTTTTAGTGATTTAAGTTAATAAATTTGGTTGAACTAGTCGATTAATTAATTTATGTTTGGGTATTCCCATTGGAGAACTTAAGCCGAGTACGGGATGAGAGTCAATTTACGAAAATTTATAATTGAAGGACGAAATTCAACGAGGTTTCGAAGGGGCCGAATATACGGGAGGGCAAAACGGTTAATGTTATTTTATTAATATTTTAATAGGAAATATTTTTTTTAGGTTTTAAAAGAAAACAATTTTGTTTTCTTTTAAAACAACTGAATGGCTTCATTGAATCCATTCAGTTGTTCGCTCGGGTAAGGAACATAACGGAGACGAGGGAGATTCGAGCGACGATTGGCAGCCTGTTCATTACGTTTTTCTGACGTTCTCCGGCCAGACGACGTCGGCGATTTTAGGGCTGCCATTTTCGGCCGTCTTCGCGCACATGACCAAACGGTAAGTCCTCTTTTTACCTTGTTTTGGTTCTGTTCGTGGCCGAGGGTGACGAGCTGCTTGGAGCTCCGATCACCGGCCGAACTTGGTTGCTTCCGGCGTGGGTTTGTTGACCCTTGGACCGGCTATGGTCGCCTGGCCGTGAAGAGCCCTGTTTGGGCAAAAATCAGCAAACCCGGTTCGGGCATTTCAATTTTTGCTATGTGTAGCCTCATGATTTTGGTTAGATTATGCTAATTGAGGGTAAATATGGTTTATTGGTGAGGAAACGGGTGGAAATTGATGGAAAACCGGGAAGGAAAATTTTTTTGGTTTAGGGCAGATTCGGGTTTTGCTATTTTTGACCTAACTGCGGCTGTTTGTTTTAAATTTCCTTTTGGCATGTTAAATTAGATTATTAGAGAAGTACGTGGCCGCTGGAATCGTTCAATTTTGTTAGCCGACGCGAAAGTTGCGCACGTCCGAATTTTCGCGACAGTTTTTACCAAACCCAAATTAGTGGCCCGTTTAGTTGAGTTTTAGTAGGGTTAGGCTAGAAATAGTAGTTTGAGAGTGAATTGGTGAATGTAAGCTTGATTTTAATGAAGTTTGAATTTTTGTAGTAGGTCGAGCCGTAGGTGGACAGGGAACCGAGCATCCTTAGCGAGCTAGGACGCCAGTTAAGTAGTAGTATGGATGTAAATGCCTGAGAGTCGTCCAGAAAGGCCTACACCACAGTTGTTTGCATGTTATGAGTCGTGTGTATGTCGTGAGTAGTCAGTATGTGATGTGTATGTGTAGTCGTTGTTAATGGTATGTTGTGAGTCTTGTGCAGGTTGTGGGTAAGTTGTAAGTAGGTTGTGAGTTTTGTGTAGGATGTGGGTTAGTGGTACATATGTTGTGAGTCTTGTGCAGGTTGTGGGTCAGTTGTACGTATGTTGTGAGTCTTGTGCAGGTTGTTGGTCAGTTGTATGTAGGTTGTGAGTCTTGTGCAGGTTGTGGGTCAGATGTATGTAGGTTGTGAGTCTTGTGCAGGTTGTGGGTCAGTTGTACGTATGTTGTGAGTCTTGTCCAGGTTGTGGGTCAGTTGTACGTACCTTGTGAGCCTTGTGCAGGTTGTGGGTAGATTGTATGTAGGTTATGAGTCATGTGCAGGTTGTGGGTCAGTTGTACGTATGTTGTGAATCTTGTGCAGGTTGTGGGTCAGTTGTATGTTGGTTGTGGGTCAGTTGTATGTATGTTATGAGTCTTGTGCAGGTTGTGGGTCAGTTATACGTAGGTTGTGAGTCTTGTGTAGGTTGTGGGTCAGTTGTATGTATGTTATGAGTCTTGTGCAGGTTGTGGGTCAGTTGTGTGTAGGTTGTGAGTCTTGTGTAGGTTGTGGGTAAGTTGTATGTAGGTTGTGAGTCTTGTGCAGGTTATGGGTCAGTTATACGTATGTTGTAATGCGTATGTGGAGTCGTAGTTAGTTGGTTATGGTTAGCATGCATCATGTTTTAAAAGCTACGCAAAATGTTTTGAGCATGTTTTTAAGCACGGAAAGAGAGTAGTGGATGGGAAGGCGACAGTGGGCTGGAATGTGACTGTGAGCCCCGCTTCTGGGATGAGCTTGAGAGGTGGTGACGTCTCGATGGCAACGCGGTGTATCGACCGACTATCTCGGGCAGTTGCATTTCGAGTCGGGACAGTGGCTGGAGTGTGACTGTGGGCCCCGCTTCCGGGACGACCTGGAGCGGTGGCGACGTGCCGATGGCAGCGCAGTGTATCGACCGACTGTCTCGAGCGGTTGCATTTTGAGTCAGGACAGTGGCTGGAGTGTGACTGTGGGCCCCTCTTCCGGGACGAGCTGGAGCGGTGGCGACGTGCCGACGACAAAGCGGTGTATCGACCGACTGTCTCGGGTGGTTGCATTTCGAGTCGGGACAGGGGGGTTTTGGGTGTGACTTATGGACCCCATTTCTGGAGGAACTGGGACGGCGGTGACGTGCCGGTAAACAGTGCGGTGTACTGACTGACTGCCTGGTGCGGTTACATTCTAAACCTCGGTGAGATGCAATGTGGTGAGGTGATGACAACGTGTGTAGAGACGTGCATGTGTTAGGATTGCATAACCAGTTTTCATGCTTCACGTTTATTTTTAACACTCTACTTGCTAAGATTTGAGCTTATAGTGTGTTTTGTGGAGTAGGTACTGCTGAGTGGGAGGGTGAGTACCGAGAGCTTGACCAGGATTAGATGGCAGTTGGTGGCGTGCGACCAGGGCCCCGGTTGATGCAGTGTTAGAGCGACCCGACCCATGGAGCCGTTGTATGGTGTTGATCGGGAGTAGGACTTTTTGTCTTTTGTGGGGGTATTTTGTATTTATTGTATATAGTCATAGTTAAGGGTGATGTGTCGCCCTATACTGTGGATTTTCTTCACTTATGGATGTTAGTATTTTAGTTTCCTCTTTACTGCTATTTGGAGATTTCGTATGCTGGATAGTTGAGTAGGAGTATTCTAGATCTGGTTGAGGATTTAATTCATTTGCAGGTACTTAGCATTTTGGGGGAGCCATTTTCAGGTGTTACTCTGTCGAAATTTTCGGGGAGGATGCCGTTGTGTTTAACGGTTAGGATTAAGGGAAATTAATGAGTCTAGGCAGCTAGGTAAGACATAAGAGAGCTTCGAGAGGTTAGTTTTAATTCTATTGCGTGAGTTTTATTGGAAGGTATTTCCAGCATTGGAAGTTTAAGCGAATGGGATTAGGAGAACTTAGTGAGTTAATGAAACCAGGTATGGCACGAGTGAAGTCTTCAGGAGACTTAGCTTTAAATTCCGTTGCGTCCGTTTAACTAAAATGAATTTCTTGCGTTAGTAGTTAAGTGGATGAGATAGTAGTCAAAGGGAGTCGTTTAGCTCAGAGTAGTCCCTGTAGCGAACCGGGTCGTGGTGACTCGGGTCGTTACAGTTATGGTATCAGAGCAGTCCCTGTGCGCACCGAGAACCCGGGTGGGTTTTCGGGGCGTTACAATGGTTCACAACGGAAAACTTGAACATTAATAAAAGCCAAGATTTAAACACTAACTACAGATATAATAATGCGATAAAGTAAAAACAGTTCAATATTGTTTACAAGTCCATGTCCAAATCCATAAACTAATACAAATCCAAATATAAGTTAAGTCCTCTCACCAAGAATTCAACTAAACATTCAACAAGAAGAATAAATAAAGGAAACAACTTTCGAACTCGAACTACTCACTTCTTGGAAAGAGAGGAGATCGTTGGGGTGAACAACTAACTCAATAGTAATACTATATTAAATGCATGTAAAATTTTTTTTATGTTTTCTTTCAAATCATGATGATGTGGTAACAAAAATGGTTTCCAAATCATCATCTCAGAAAAAACTCATTTTTCAACGTTTTACGAAAATAGGCTCCACGAGCCACCCATTAAGTTAAACATTATCGCATACATAGGCGACTATAAGAAAATACACCATCATCGTACTTATCTTGTAAAAATTCACCTCAGTGAAATAGGAGGGTCGCTCAAGGATCCTTCTAGCACATAACACAGTAAAAACGGCAACCGAAGTCTAGTAACACATCATGAGTCAAAAAGAAGAATCAAGCAACGTGCGATTCAAAGATCCAGCCATGTTACCTGGGTTTGTCGATGAACAAAGCTCATCTACGAAGCAACCTGTAACGACCCCGGCCAAGAGCCGTCACGTGTTCATATTCTTTCATTAATTGTTTGCTTGACTTTTACTATTATTACATTCACTTACTATCTCTCAACAGACTTTCACATTTAACATATATATTTTTTTTTAAACTGGTAATAGAAACGCAGAACCATTAAGGAAGACGAACCCTCTCGTGCCCGACTTCCCACGCCTCGTCGGCTCAACCTTCACAGAGTCGAGCGACTAGACTCGGTCATTGGCTTCTTGACAATTTCGGGAAAAGAGGAGGTGCCCTCAATTCTCTTAACTTAATACCACTCGGGTTTGTATGGGTTGCATGCGTTGACAACCCTCAGAAATTTAGTCGTCCGGTCATCACGTGCATTACGCGTGACTCGCTTAACATCACCTAAAAGGAGACGTCTTCTGGTGGGCACGTGGGTCTCGCGTGCTAAATTAAAACATCATCCGGTCGCTAATCGACAAAACACATTTTACATCTTCCGGTCGCTAAACGACAAAACACATTTTACATCTTCCGGTCGCTAAACGACAAAACACATTTTACATCTTCCGGTGACGTCATCCGAAAGACTAAACCATCATACAACTATCCTTCGGCATCTGCCGATGACGTCAGCCGGAAGACTAAACCAACAAACAACTACCCTTTGGCATCTGCCGATGACGTCAGCCGGAAGACTAAACCATCAAACAATTAACTCTCGGCATCTGCCGATGACGTCAACCGGAAGACTAAACCATCAACAACTATTCCTTCGGCATCTGCCGATGACGTCAGCCGGAAGACTACCTCTTCCAGCTTCCGTCTTACGGTAGAGAACTCTAAATCATCAAATGACTCCTTCCAACAGAAAGAAAACACAACTCATTCAAAATGCATATAGCGGAAGACTTAAGCAACAGACCATTTATAAATCTATATAATCATTCCCTGACTCAGTGATCCACTAGATAGTTTCAAAGCTCAACGTTTTAAAACAATCTCATCCTACTTAAACTACCATATTCTTTAACATACTGTAACATAAGAGTCTTAACCAGGGGTCATAAATCGCCTCTCCAGTCCCGCACTGTCACCTTGAGCATCCTCCAGCAACCAGCCTTAAGCATCCTCTTTGCACATAACATCCTCACCTGAACCTTCTTCACCTACACCATAAGGTTTAACTATAAGCCTAATGCTTAGTAAGGAATGCATGCTGACAGATATACATGAGTACACAATTTAAAGAGACATAAGTTCATAAACCATTCATCATTCGTGTTCATCTTTATCATTTACATGACATGTATTAAGGCAGGAGACGAGGGAGGAAGACATGGGTACATAGTCATTTGCCTATCGCGGCAGACATACATAATCATTTGCCTATCGCGGCAATCATGATACATCACTCGGCCTCCCCAGTGGGAGAATTCGCGAGCCATACATATCATTAACTCGGCCTCCACCAGTGGGAGATTTCGCGAGTCATACATATCATCAACTCGGCCTCCACCAGTGGGAGAATTCGCGAGTCATACATAACATAGTCTTTCCCCGCTCTGCACTTAATCTTGGTTACATTTGCTTTTCATATTCTCAACTTAATCATAACATGAACACAGTGCATAGACATAAAGTTCATAGAGAGAAGTCATATCATGAGGACAAGTAAAACATCCTGTAACTTTACATTTACTTACACAACTTCTTCATATCGTGGAAATAACAAATCATAGTCAATAAGCTAACATCTCAGTGATTTCCTAATACCCTTGCGGTGTAGGGCCCTAGTGGCCGGAAATCTTAACACATTCACTTACCTGGATTCCTTAGCAATCCGAGTTTCTTTCCTTTAAACTTCTTCACCTAAAACATGTACATTACAGTAGTTAAAACAAAGTCCTAATAGTCCTAATCATAAACCATCCTAGGATCTAATAGCTAAAGTCATTCCGATTCCTCTGTTTGACACACTGCAGTCTGAAATCCGAAACTAGGTGGACAGGTTTTACCATTGATTAAATTCGAGTTGGTTACTTAAAATGCTCAGAATCGATTCGGGATGACATGTCTACTCCCAGATTTTAAAAGTCATAAACTACTCGGCCACTGCTAAAAAAATCCGAACTCAGTGCCGAGCTGAAAACAGAGCTCTATTTACTAATGAATGACTACATTGTCCATTTCGTACCTCGGGTGTGGATTTGCAGAGAAGAGCAAGCTCGAAACCAGCCGTCGGTAAAGGGAAGTTCTGGTAGCCGAGAGCAAGAACTTGGGAAAGAAGGAATCGCCGAGAGGGAATGTCGGCTACAGTGGTAATAAATGAGGTTTAAGGTTTCCATTTCCTATTTATACTAAATCCATCGATTTTAATTACAAAACTGCCACCCAACCTAGTTTTACTCAACTTGTAATAAATTTGTCTTAACATTAAATTTTAAATCATAAGGGTTAAATAAGAGGGTGACAATGAAAATGGTCAGAAAATCACCTGGCCGAAATGTCGGGTGTTACACAACCCGTATGAATGATAATAAACAAAGAATAATACCCTGATTAGGTTTAGGGATTCAAAATTCAAGGAGCACGTCATTACTGCCTATTTACCATTTCGTGACGTGTATACAAGACAACATTCACAAGGTGTACTAGGATGTCCTCTTCATACTTTGACAATACTGTCTAAAGTATCACGATGATCTATCATCTATCACAAAAATAATAAAATCATGCATCAATGATAAACGTGTAAATCATAAATATATACACGTAAAAGACTGACGTGCTGGCTAATAAGTCCCATCAGGTTTTTCATGGGTGATAGCTTACCAAAATAAGGTTTTCATAAAAATCATACAATGGAGTGCAAATAATATAAAACCTTTACCTTTTGACTGAACGCTCATTCTTCCAATTGGAGGCGCAACTTTAGCAATCAACTCAAAATTCTCAAAGTCGTGTGAGCCTAAAATAAAACCAAGATTATGATTATCTCATTAATCACTAAGGAAAGACACAAGGATGAATCATAAATTGGGACTAGGAGCTCAATTAATAACACAAAAGACGACCACAAACTTCCTTAGACTTTATTTTTCTAAAAATAAAGTCGTTCGGTTGACACTTCTTTCCAGCGGTCAACACTTTATACCTCTTGGGTTTCAGCAAAAATGCACTATCGGTCGATACTTCATTATAAGGTGTCGACATCTTTCACAAAATAAAACTAAAGTGTCAATACTTCTATCTGAAGTGTCAATATCTTTTATAAAATAAAAACTGAAGTGTTGACACTTCCCTTGAGCGGTCAACATCTTCCACTCTATGTTTCCAGGCAAGGTTTGAAGTGTCAATAGACCACCCATAGAGGTCGACACTTGGACAATTTTCAATGACGGGAAGTCGCAAAAAATTGACCTCCTTGTCGTTTCTCACTTCCAAACAACAAATAAAGTTAAATAAACTTTAACCTACTCCTATACACCAAAAACAACTCACGGATTCGAGTTTTCAAGCTCGAATCTGTTTTCCATAAACCCTAAACTTCAAACTCAAAAAAAAAGGGAGAACAACTTACCCTTGATGTTTTCTTCCACAAAAGTTGCTCCTTGAAGCCTTGTGAACGTTTCCTTAGCTACCAAATGCGACAACCGCACGAAACGGAAACTCACCACACTCTCCCTCTCCTCTTCTCTCTAGCAGCGAACAAAGAATGATAGACAAAAGGGTTTCTCAGCCGTTTTAGCAAAACTTTTTTTATTTGCACTTTAGTCCCTCATCTCCCTCAATTTATTAAATAAACCCAAACTTTAAATTAGAAAAAATCTTTAAAAATACCGGTTTTTACATCCTCTTATCGTTTGCCCACAAAATTCAAAACAACCTTAAGGAAAATGTCAAACAAATGGGGATACTTCTTAACCATCTCAGACTCAAGCTCGCAAGTAGCTTCCTGCTCAATGTGATTCTTCCACAACACATGAACCAAGGGAATGCGCCTACGACGCAGAATTCGAAACTCTCTGTCTAGAATCCGCTCAAACTATTCTTCATAGGAAACATTCTTCTGGATAGGAACGTCAGTCCAATAGATCACATGCGACAGGTCCACTGTGTACTTCCTTAACAAGGATAGGTGAAAAACGTTATGACCATACCGAAGCTGGGGAGATAGCGGGCCAGTGTACCATGTCAATGTACCTTGAGGCTAACTTCTCTTTAACCCTGAACCGGCTAATACCACGCCTTGGACGAACCTTGAGAAAAACAAACTATCCAACATCAAACTCAACATCTTGTCTCTTGAGATCAGTATAACTCTTTTGCCAACTCTACACTGTCTTCGACCTCTCCCTAATCAACTGATTCTTCTTAATAATCTCTTGAACGACAATGTCTCCCATATAATGGCTTGTATGGAGAAACACCAATGTAGGTCAGATAACTATTGTTGTAGACAAACTCCACCAAAGGTAGATTAACAAACTCCACCAACGGTAGATAATTAATCCAACTATCACCAAAGTCTATGATACAAACACGCAACATATTCTCAAAGATCTGGATAGTACTCCTCTGACTGCCCATCTGTTTGAGGATGATGCGCTGAAGGTATAAAAAATTTGTTTCAGTTATGTCCATAAAAAACTCAAATGAAATGGTTGGATTTTTGTATTAAATCATACCTAGATTTTGGCATTGAATTCTGTTGTTCGATTCGAACTCTGGTTTTTGCCAGATTCATGGCGAGTCCCGGCTATAGAAATGGAAAACAACATCGAAGGAAACGAAGTTGTTCTGCCGCGTTAAGCATTGGCTATTTAACTGCAGTTCAACTACTGGTCTGAGCCACGACTCAACTATTGAACTGGGTCACAGTTCAGCAGTTTTGGGCTGGGGTCTGAGCTCGTCCATATCCATTTGGGTCTCAATTCAAGGCTTGTTTTGAACCCAATTTGAGTATAATTTTTCCAAATTAAATATGGGTTATTTTTAAGGGGATAATTGGGAATTTTATATATTGAAGTTGATCCAAAAATTTAATGAGTCTATTTTTAGTTGGGTACAATTTATTAAATTAAATCATGGGCTCGTTGATTTTGGACCTTGGATTTAGTGGGTTTTAGAGTGGTAAACCCACTTTAAGGTTGGAATTTATTTTTACACATTTTAAATAATTATTTTATTTTTTATAAAATAATTGATAATCTCTTGTTAGTGATTTATTTCATTGCATATGCTGTCTTATGCATGTTTTCATTACTGTTCATGAAAAACTTGTTTTAACTAGAGTATGAGACAACTGACTGTCATGTTCTTAAACGCAAAATTCTAAACTTGATCAGAATATTTTATATGGCGTTGGTAATTGCTTGGTATAGTTGTTTTCATTTCATTGCATAAGACATAATATGCACGGAGATCGTGAGTAGCTCAATTTTATTCGAATTTTTAAATTGTTATTAATTGTTAAATTAAGCATGAGAATTGGAAATAAAATACATCCCTATTGAGTTTAGTCGACTCACTCCAACGACATTCCTTTCAGGATATAATCAGGAAAACGTTCAGTTGCTTACTCAAGTGTAGACTTGGAGGGCATATTCCCTATTATTATATTTTTACTTAGAAATTTATATAATTTGAGAGGTTAAAAATCATTGCAAATTGTAAACCTTTTTATTTATTTAATTTTTGTCTAGCACATTTATTTATTTATAGACATGTAGTACTGCATTATCTTAGATGTCACTATTGAACCTAAAAATTTAGTTTTATTAGTTTGGGCCTTAATTTATAACTATAATAAAAGTCTTCTGCTATCTAATTTGTTAAAACTAAATTTAAGGGTCGGACGACTCGGTCTAGTTTCTGAGTCGGATCGGATCGTTCACGGCTCTATATCGGGTCCTCTCTGGAGCGTGACAAATCATATTTATTTGCATATTTCTCTTTAAATTTTAGCCTCACATATAAGCATTATATATTATGTAGATTTAAAATTGTACAAACATTAAATTTTTATAAATTTTATAAAACAAATGAAAATGATAGCATCAAAACTTGAATCAGTAAAATTGTTTACTTATTATAAATAATATTCAAGTAGGTTTACTCGTCGGGCATCGAAAATGACAAAAATTCTATCATCGACAAGGAAAAGATTAAATTTCTCTTCGATTAAAGCAATCTTCTGTCGTATTGTCACCATTTCCTGTGTCCCATTCACGAGAACAGTCAATATTTCACTATGAACTGGCCTATGTCTTTTCTATGTCCTTAAACTGTAGCAGACCATTTAGGGGTAGGCAAAAATTTGACGAAATCAAACCTAACTTTGTGTTTGTTTTCAAAGCAATTTTGTCTAACTTTGTGTTTGTTTTTAAAGCAATTTTGTCTGCTTTTCAAGTCGGGTTGGGATTGAATCGATGACCCCTGTTTTGATTTTAGTTGTTGAAATTAAATTGACAATGTTAAACCAAACTGAATCCCTTCGTCACATTTTAATATAAAACAAGAAAAATGAACAATTTTAATTTAGGAAAACTATCGATTTTAACCTTGTACTATACTCATAACTTCAGTTAGCCTTCTCTACTAAAAACACTGACAAACCGAACCCCGAACTATGATTCCGTTATCGGCCTTGACATTTTTAATTTTTCCGTCAACACCACGTTAAGTGCACGTGAGAGCTTCAAATTTTCACCTGGAAAACTATCGATTTTAACCATGTACTATACCCGTAATTTTAGGTAACTCCCTCTACTAAAACAACTGGCAAATCGAACCCCGTACTATGATTCCGTTATTGACCTTGACCTTTTTAATCTTTCTGTCAACACTCACGTTAAGTGCACGTGAGAGCTTCAAAATTTCATCCTCCTGATTCCATCTTTTTATGCAGGTTCTCAATTCATCTGGCATTTGCTTGGGTGAACAGACAAATTTATTACCTTAATTACTGGTTGTCATTTTAAAAAACAAACTAACTAACAGAAACCAATGAACTTGTAGATGAATTTAAAATGGACAATGAAAAAAAAATATGTTCGTAACTTGACTGAAACATTTCTATAAATGAAGAGATTTACCAAATGATTAACACTGTGATTGAATCACTCCTTTGTAGAGAGAACAAAAACATACATAAAATGAAATCAAGCAAACATATTTATATAATCACGTCTTTCTTTTACAAGAATAACATTTCTGTAAATGAAAAACTCACTGAAAATTCGTACCAGAACACCACCTTCGATTGTCAATGCTTGAAGCATGCTCTCTCTCTCTCTGTCGTTCGCCTTCGGGTGTTGACAGAATGAAGAACTCACCGTGAGTTTATCATATTCTCTCTCGGTCGCGCTTCTTCAGGTAGTGGAGTCTGAAATTGTAGCCTTAACTCAATTTAGAGCTACAATTTCAGATTTTATGTGAAAATTTGAAGTCTCACGTGCACTTAACGTGAGTGTTGACAGAAAGATTGAAAAGGTCAAGGCCGATAATAGAATCATAGTACAAGGTTCGATTTGCGGGTTTTTTAGTAGAGGGGACTACTTGAAATTACGGGTATAGTACAAGGTTAAAATCGATAGTTTCCCTAGGTGAAAATTTGATGCTCCCACGTGCACTTATTGTGGGTGTTAACGGAAAGATTAAAAAGGTCAAGGCCGATAACAGAATCATAGTACGGGATTTGATTTGTCAGTTTTTTAGTAGAGGGGGCTACCTGAAATTACGGGTATAGTACAGAGTTAAAATAGATAATTTCCCTTAAATTTATATATAAAAGTAGTTCCATTGTTTTCCAAACAAACAAACTGTTGGTTTTGATGGTTCCCAAGTAGGGGTGAGCAAAAAAATCGAGAACCGACGGTTTGGTTCGGCTCGCCCTTGCCATCTTTCACAGTCTCTAATCGCTGACTCGCAGCCCTCTGTCGCACACACCGGCTTGTTGTCTCTGGCAGTCTCGCAGTCTCCAGTCGCTGGCTCTCCGCTCGACCGACGAAGGTTAGTTAAAATTTAAAAAAAAATTTAAGTTTCCTGTTTCAATTTGGCCAATTTCTGTCTCTGATTCAGTGGCATGTTGATTCTTGGTTGCTCGAAAACAAGCCCTTTGTAATTTGCATTGGTTTTTCTTGTTAAGGAATAGAATAGTATCTGAAATAGCAATATTTTATAAGTAATTTGTATTGGTTTTTCTTGTTAAGGAATAGAATGGTTAATCTAATGCTTTGAAAATCTGTTTAAGTGAACGAGATTGTGATTAGTGCAATTCATTTGTGGGATTTGCATAAATATTATCAAAAATAAAAATAAAAATAAATAAATGGGAGGACCAGAATCGAGACCAGAATTCTGGTTCGGTTTTAGAAAATTTTTTAGGCTTATTGGTGCAAAAATTTAAAAACCGAATTGTAACGCCCCCGAACCCACCCCGGCTCGGTGCGCTACTTTGCTAACTCAACCCGCGTTTAAAACGACGTTTAAAATAATTTTCGATAAAATTTGACTCAGGTTTTGGGTTTTTCGAACCCTCGATTTTATTGGAAAATGTGCCCAAAATACGTTTAAAATACGTCGAAAAAGGTCGGGTCAAAACATAGTAAAAATAGAAAATTTTTTAAAAAATTTCAAAAATGATGCTGGGTGCGCGCTCTGCGCCCACGCACCATTCGATGCGCTCAGCGCCCAATCGATGCGGCCGCCTCGGGTTGTTTTTCCGGCCAAAAACGTCTATTTTTCACTTTTTTTCAAATTTCCACAATTTTCTTTCTCTGTTCATTTTTTTTTTGAGCCAACACCTCCAAATCACCTGAAAATTTAACTACACATTCCCGAAACTCCTGATTCCGTGCCCCATAAAAATCACAGAAAACCGACTTAAAACCTCTAACGACAAAAATGAGAACTAAACCTGTGTTATTTGTTTAAAACCAAAACGAGCGGTATACGCCTATAATTTCCAAAACCCAAAACCTGAAAATACACATTTATAAACCATCTAAACAAGTCCACAAATGTGCCCAAAATACGTTTAAAATACGTCGAAAAAGGTCGGGTCAAAACATAGTAAAAATAGAAAATTTTTTAAAAAATTTCAAAAATGATGCTGGTGCGCGCTCTGCGCCCAGCGCCCATCGATCGCGCTCATCGCCCAATCGATCGTCCTCCTCGGGTTTTTCGGCCAAAAACGTCTATTTTTCACTTTTTTTCAAATTTCCACAATTTTCTTGTTCTTCCTTCAGTTTTTTTTTTTTGAGCCAACACCTCCAAATCACCTGAAAATTTAACTACACATTCCCGAAACTCCTGATTCCGTGCCCCATAAAAATCACAGAAAACCGACTTAAAACATCTAACGAAAAAATAGAGAAAATAAACCTATGTATTTGTTTAAAACCAAAACGAGCGGTATACGCCTATAATTTCCAAAACCCAAAACCTGAAAATACACCATTTACATAAACATCTAAACCAAGTCCACAAATGTGCCCAAAATACGTTTAAAATACGTCGAAAAAGGTCGGGTCAAAACATAGTAAAAATAGAAAATTTTTTAAAAAATTTCAAAAAATGATGCTGGGTGCGCGCTCTGCGCCCAGCGCCCGATCGATCGGCGCTCAGCGCCCAATCGATCGGGCCTCCTCGGGTTTTTCGGCCAAAAACGTCTATTTTTCACTTTTTTTCAAATTTCCACAATTTTCTTCATTTTTTTTTTGAGCCAAACACCTCCAAATCACCTGAAAATTTAACTACACATTCCCGAAACTCCTGATTCCGTGCCCCATAAAAATCACAGAAAACCGACTTAAAACATCTAACGAAAAAAATAGAGAAAATAAACCTGATGTTATTTGTTTAAAACCAAAACGAGCGGTATAACGCCTATAATTTCCAAAACCCAAAAACCTGAAAATACACATTTATAAACCATCTAAACCAAGTCCACAAATGTGCCAAAACCACAATTATTTTCACCAAACCAAAATCTAACAACATCAACCCAAAATAGTCAAACCATACGCTACCACGCATCCCCGAAGATGATAGTCGAGACGCCCCGACAATTGCCTGCACCGGCATATCGCGTACGTCAACGACTGCGTCCCCCAACCCTAGCTTTCCTTATAGCCCTCACTTGTACTCTTGTTGACGCCTACACCACGGAACACAAAATGTAAGCCTAATACTTAGTAAGTAGGAAATAATGCATACCGAAAACATAATGCAACACAACCCCTAACACATGAAGTTTCTACTCGCTTAGTTGCTCTTGTTTCGTGTGCGTTTCGTTGCTCATTCACAGAACGGAACTCATCGCAAGTGCTAAACTGCAATTCTGGTAGTCCCTCGCAGGTAACGCCTTAACGCGACTGGGAAACTCTACCAGAGTTCCTCGCAGGTGCTACCCTAACGTGACTGGGTAGCTCTAACTCTGCTAGTCCCTCGCAGGTACCACCTTAACGTGACTGGGAAACTCTACTAGAGTTCCTCGCAGGTGTTACCCTAACGCGACTGGGTGTGTAACACCCCCGAACCCACCCTGGCTCGGAGCGCTACTTTGCTAACTAATCCCACGCTAAAACCTAATTAAAAAAAATAAAATTAACACCGCAGGATTTAAACTAAATCTCCTAAAACTCTTTTAGGTCATACCTAGTTGCCTAGACTCCTTTAATCCTAACCTTTAAGCACCACGGCGTCCTTCTCGAAAATTTCGGCAAAGTAACGCCTGAAAATAGCGCCTCCAAAATGCTATATACCTGCATACAATCAAATCCCAAACAATCCATAATAATCTTACTTCACTAACCAGATATCCACTCAACAATCCCATATATAAAACCCTCCAAATACAGGGCGACACATCACCCTTAACCTAACTATATACAACAAATACAATTAGTTACGCTTTCCCATCATTTCTACAAACAGACATCTAAAATAAACTATCAAATATAAAACCCCACATCTCCCGAAGACCATGGTGGAGTCGCCCCGACAACTGCCCGCACCGGCACGCCCCGTGCATCTCCGACTGCTCCCAAGTCTTGGCTGACTCACATAGCTCACCTGTACACCTGTCGTTACCTACACCACAGAACACACACACACACGTAAGCTTACGCTTAGCAAGTAGGGGATAACAAAGATAAGCATGCACAATGCACCACAACTCTTATGCAGTCTTAACACAACAACACAACACCACTCCACACGACAACGCAACACATCACGAATAAGACTGCCTGCATCGAAAGATGCCAAACCACCACCCTACTAGTCCCTCGCTGGTACCATCTTAACGCGACTGGGCGACTCCCTTGGAGTCTCTCGCAGGTGCTACCCTAACGCGACTGGGCGACTCAACAATAGTCCCTCGTAGGTACCACCCTAACGCGACTAGGCAACTCCCCTGGAGTCCCTCGCAGGTGCTACCCTAACGCGACTAGGCGACTCAACAATAGTCCCTCGCAGGTACCACCCTAACGCGACTAGGCAACTCCCCTGGAGTCCCTCGCAGGTGCTACCCTAACGCGACTAGGCGACTCAACAATAGTCCCTCGCAGGTACCACCCTAACGCGACTAGGCAACTCCCCTGGAGTCCCTCGCAGGTGCTACCCTAACGCGACTAGGCGACTCAACAATAGTCCCTCGCAAGTACCACCCTAACGCGACTAGGCAACTCCCCTGGAGTCCCTCGCAGGTGCTACCCTAACGCGACTAGGCGACTCTACAATAGTCCCTCGCAGGTACCACCCTAACGCGACTAGGCAACTCCCCTGGAGTCCCTCGTAGGTGCTACCCTAACGCGACTAGGAGACTTAACAATAGTCCCTCGCAGGTACCACCCTAACGCGACTAGGAGACTCCGACACAAACCACCTTACGATTCAACTCACACCATCCCTTATGGTTCAAGCTCACCATACAAAACCATGTTAGAAAGTCAGTGGGGTTCGTAGTTCGAAAACACTGAAATGCCACACCCACATGCTTAACCATTATTCAACCGAAACATAACAATCAAACAACAAACAAGGCCCTACCGTACCATAACTCAGAATGAAGCAAAGCAACCCAGCAACAATTAATTCTCTACCATACTGTAACTTAAAACGAAACAAAGCAGCCAAACAACACAAACAATAAACAACTAACAAGGCTTAACCAACGAAGAAGACAACCAACCAACAGACAACAAACAACTAACAACTAACAACAAAAAATCAACAAAATAAATCCTACCGTTCCGTGGTGTAGGCCCGAAGGCAAAACACAAACGTCCTCTACTTACCTGGTTGCCCGATACGTTCTCGTTCACTTCGTCCAACCAAATCACACGTCCGTTTTCCTAAAATAATGAAAACTCAACTTAGTAACACACTAAAGGATTCTAAGGAAATCAACTAACCAAACTAACAACACTTAATCCAATTTCTTACTCTCAAGCTCTAAAACCCGAATTTATGCATAAATAACAACGTCCAACTTCAAACTTCATTAAATCAAGCTTACATTCACCAATTTATTCTCAAACTCCTATTTCTAACTTAATCCAATTAAATTCTAAATAAATGGGCCACTAATTTGGGTTCGGTAAAAACCGACCCGAAACTTCAAATGCGCGTAACTTTTGCGTCAATTATCGGAATCGAACGATTCCAGCGGCCACGTACTCCTCTAATAACCTATTTTATCCTACCAAAAGGAATTTTAAAACAAACGACCGTAGCCAGGGCAAAAATGGCAAAACCCGAACTGCCCTAAGCCGGAAATTTTCCGCTTTTTGGTTTTTCATCAATTCCCATCAATTTCCTCACCAATCCATCACCCTCACACCCAATTAGCCTAACTAATTAAAATTCCGAGCGACACACACCAAAACCCGAAATCCCCAAATCGGGTTCTCTGATTTTTCACTCAATTCGGGCTCATCACAGCCAGGCGATGGAAGCCGGTCCAAGGGTTGGCAAACCCACGCCGAAAGCATCCCATTTCGCCCGGCGATCGGAGCTCAAAGTCGCTCCTCACCCTCGGCCACGACCGAACCGAAACAGGGCACAAAAGGTGACTTACCGTTCAATTCGTGCGCGGAGAAGGGTCGGAGTCTGCTCGTCGCCGTCGTCTGGCCGGAAAACATCGAAAGTCGGCGGTGATTGCTCCGCTGATCTTTGCCGGTGCCTCGTCTCTCCCCTGCTTCCTCTCGGCGTCGGGCACGAACGAGAACAACAGAATGGCAAAGCCATTCTGTTGTTTTATTTTATTATTTAATAATAATAATAATAATAATAATAATAATAATAATAATAATAATAATAATAATAATAATAATAATAATAATAATCAATAATAATTCCTATTAAAACATTAATAAGCATCATTACTGTTTTGCCCTCCCGTGTTTTCGACCATTTCGAATTTCGTTAAATCTCGTTCTTAAAGTCTAACTTTTCGTAAATTTACGCTCGTCCCGTACCCGGCTTAAGTTCTCCAATTAATAACCTTTTAGTTTAACCAAATTTATTCACTTTTAATTATTTTACTTTTTTATTATTTTTCCTTCTTTTTATTATTTTCTCCAATTCTTTAGATAAATTCTAAAATCCATTGAGGAAAAATTCTCGGGTGTTACAGGGTGACTCTAGCTCTACTAGTCCCTCGCAGGTCTCACCTTAACGCGACTGGGAAACTCTACTAGAGTTCCTCAAAGGTGTTACCCTAACGCGACTGGGTGACTCTAGCTCTACTAGTCCCTCGCATGTACCACCTTAACGCGACTGGGAAACTCCACTAGAGTTCCTCGCAGGTGTTACCCTAACGCGACTGGGTGACTCCAACACAACCACATTACGTTTCAACTCACACCACCCCTTACGTTGCAAGCTCACCATTCAAAACCATGCTTCAAAACACGTTCGTTCCGTAGTTTGAAAACAATGCTGCGTGTCACATACAATGCACAACACAAGACAAAAATAAAACAATCAAGCAAACAATTCCCTACCGTTCCATGGTGTAGGCCCGAAGGCAAAACACAAGCGATCCACTACTTATCTGGTTTCTCAGCACGTGCTCGCTTACCCCACTTTATCAAATTACTCGCTCCTTAACCTAGCATTTCAAGGAAGAAAAATAACATAGTAAGCATATAACTAAACTTAAAGGAACATCCATTCCATTCTTAACAACAAACAAGGCCAACACTAAAATCTTAAACCAAAACTGTGACGACCCGTCTTTCAACGGACTGATAAGGAACCACCCATTCTCCGCGGATCCTGGGGCTGACCTGGGCCGGAGGTGGGTAAAGCTCCGCGAATCCTGGGGCTGACCTGGGCCGGAGTGGTTTCTCCGTTGAAGCAGGGGCCGTTACGAACCCACATCGCTTGGGGAAGTACATGGAAATGAAACATATGTAAGAGATCCCTCCCTAAATAGCAAGACGCGTTTTGGAGCACGATTGGCGACGGATCCCATAAGAACTCCGAAGTTAAGCGTGCTTCGGCGAGAGTAATTCCAGGTTGGGTGACCTTCCGGGAAGTCCTCTCGCCAAACAAAGCCGTGAGGGGAGGATATTGGGCTGCGGCTCAATCCCCGGAGCGGACAATATCTTGCTGGGAACGGGGTCGTTACAAAAACCCCGATTTTATGCACAATTTCTAGCATCCAACTTCAAACGGCCATAACTTACCCGTTTTTCAACGAATTTCGACGTACCACCCCAATCCGTAAACCTCTACACGTCTACTATCTATTGAAATCCTTAAATTAACCAACCGAACAAAATGGCCAACTTGAATTCACTGAAACAGAATCGGTGTACACTTCCTTAAAAACCGATTTTTCACCAAAACTCACAATTTCTCTCATCTAACCACCTCAACACCCTAAATCAACCTATCTAACATTTAGACCATCACAAGTAGGAAGAAAACCAGCCAATGACCTCAAAAATTTGGAGCTCTCCATCTAGGGTTTCAAGACCCTAACCAATCTCCACCAAAACACCCCAAAACCACTATAAACCAACACCGAAATGTAGTATCCACAAAACCCATGTAAAACATACCTTAAAACCATGCAAAAACTTGAAGAAATTGGGAGGAGAAACCCTTCAATGGCGCTGCACTTCATGGAGAGGAAAAAGGGGAGGAAGAAACACTTTACTTTTTTTTTTACACCTAAGCCATCCATTAAATAAATAATCACTTTTTCTTCTTTCTATTTTCTTCCACCAAACTCTCCTTTTTATAAAATGGCCACACACTTTTTGCTCCCTTTCTTCCAACGTGACATACATCATTTCCTTCCACTTTTCTTCTTCTTTTGACTTTTAAAACTTTACTCATTCCTTCTCTTTTTGATATTCACTTTTTCTTTCCATTGGCTAATTTTTCTTTTTGACTTTTCAACATACCTTTCTCTTCCTTTCTTCATTCCAACGTGGGACATCCCCCATCTGTAACACCCGACAACTTCGGGCAGGTGAACTTTCTTTTAACGAAACGGAATTAACTGTCATCCATGCATATATCTCTTTGGTCGGAATTTTAGGCGCCAAAGTTTAATTAGTCCTTTTTATAAAATTAGGTTTGGTGGCAAACTTGTAATTAAGCCTAGCTTATTAGGTGTATAAATAGAAAATAGAAATCCTTAAACCTCACAAAAACCTCCACCAACTGACTTTCCTCTCTCAGTTGATTCTCTCTCCCCTCAGCTTCCTTCTCTGTTCTTCCTCCAGCGATCAACTTCCTTCGGATTTCTTCCGATACTCCAAGCTCTAGGTAAGATTTGGATAATGTGTTTACTGATTAATCACTTGAGAGTTGATTTGAGATTTAGATTCGGGTTTTCTAAGGAAGTTGAAGTATCATGGTAGATATGGCTATTAACATAGCATTTATGATTGTTGTAGATAATAAGTAGAAATAATGAACGTTGGCTGAGCCTGGGTAGTTGGTGAACCCAAACGCCATTATCGTTTAGCTGAGGTTTTTATGCACACTAGGTGACTGATATAATGCTTGAATGGAAATGAGTTAGACTTCTAGGATATATACATAGTTAGAAAGCTACTATTAGACTACTTAGGATTTGTTTTCTTACATTAATACGTGAAATGACTTAGCTGGGAAAAAGCTCCGAGTGGAGGAAAGACATTGCTAAGGAATCCAGGTAAGTGAGTGTTTTAAGTTTCCGGCTATTAGAGCACTACATCACAGGGGTAGGAGGGTGAGTTTGTTTCTGGTATTCAATAATGTTTGGAAAGATCGTCTGTTTCAGTATAATGTTTGGAATAGTGTATGCTCTGTTTTCTGATGAACGACTCCTTCCATGGTCTCTTCTTTTGAGAATGTTTATGTCCATGCATCATGATTTATTTACCGAGTATACAAAATGTTTTACACGCATATTCCTTTATGAATGAAACAAGAAAACGAAACGTATGAAACCTTGATTAAGTGAGGGTTGGGGGCGGTATTGGCCATGTCACTGTCCATGGATGGACCATGATTCCTACCAGTAAAGGGCCATGTACACGCACTCTGCCTACCTCCCTTCAGCACAAACTCCTCCTTAATCCATGATATGAAAACGATGAACAAGAATATGATTCCCACTATTTGAAAGTGAATGTGAACACAAGCATGATCCCCGATTTGAGTAAAAGATGTGAACATGATTTTATACAGTATTCATGAGAATTCATGTGTTAATTGCACTCCTTACTAAGCATTAGACTTATAGTTTGAACCTTATGATGTGGGTGACGAAACAACAGGTGAGGATTTCAGTCTAGAAGGAAATGCTTAGGTCTGGTTGCTGGTTGCTGCTCATGGTGATGATTTGTGGCTGAGAAGCGATTTTAACCCGCGGAGTGTTGCTTTCAGTACAATTTAGTAAGACTTATGATATGATGCATAATAGGAAAAGAACCTCTCTATGTTAATAGATATTTGACTTATTAAGATACGAGTTTAAATTTATAAAGTTTCGAATTTAAGGATCTTCTTTATGTGATGAGTCTTCCGCTATGACCTTAAGTTAAGAATTGTGAGGTTTATGTGTATGAGGATTTTGGTAAAAAGGAGTTAAGTTCCTTTGAAAATAAAAGGAAAGAATTGAAGTCTCAGTAGATGTAATCGGTAGATGTGGGATATTACTGTTGAGCGGTGGATGTCGCTCGACAGAAATGACTGGTGGATGCTGGGTGAATGAGTCATCCGGCTGACGTCATCGGTGGATGTGTTCTGTGGATATGAGTGGTAGGAATGAGTGGTGAATGTGAGCGGTGGATGTCGTCTGCCGAGTTAATGAACTCACGTGGTTTGACCGGTGGATGCTGAATGTTACTATTCACCAGGGGATGTTGAGTGTTTATGAGGATCAGTGGATGTTGGGTGATTGAGTCATCCGGCTGACGTCATCGGTAGATGTGGAATATCACTGTTGAGCGGTGGATGTCGCTCGGCAAAAGTGACCGGTGGATGCTGGGTGATTGAGTCATCCGGCTGACGTCATCGGTAGATGTGGAATATCACTGTTGAGCGGTGGATGTCGCTCGGCAAAGGTGATCGGTGGATGCTGGACTTGTGAGTCCTCCGGCTGACGTCATCGGTAGACAAAGAATACCATTGTTGGGCGGTGGATGTCGCTCGTTAGATGTGAATGGTGGATGTGAACGACAGAGGTTAATTCGATTGTCTGTTGATTCTTTTCTTTAAATAATATTTTCCAAATGATTTTAAATGACTTTGAATTTGATTGGAATTTCTTTAAAAACGTATTTATATATATACACAGAAAAAAAAGAGAATTTGGTTGACAATTTGATTACGAATATGATTATACGATATTCTCGACCCGTCGGGTTTTGGATTGTGACACCATCACTCACTCTTCTTTTAACTTTTTAATTCTTTTTCATTAAATTAAATCATAACAATCACTAACCATTTCAAACTTTAGGATTTGCTCACAATTTCCTATTCAATTTACACTTTCTAATTCCACTTGTTAGGATAACATTAAGACCAACTTTAAACTCTTACAACATACTATAACGAGGCCTACATATGTCGTAGGAAATTTCTGGATGTTACACGAATTTAGTGGTCCAGTCTTATTTTTTCCAAAAATTGGACCGAACCGGACCACGATCACCCCTATTCCCAAGAATGTCAGAATTCACTGTTATTCATAATAAAAATGATATGCGTTACCATCGTAATTTTAAAACTATTTTAAAATCATAAATAATCATAAATAGAATCGTTAGTCTAAAAGAAAATATTTTTGAGAAATATGTCTTTTTCAAAATATAAACAATTTACATTAAAAAATACTAGATTTAGATTATAGAAGAATAAAAGAAAATACATTTTCGAGAAATGCTTTTTGGTCAAGTATTCTCGTGTCATCTTAACAGTCTTAACTTAGGATCAAGTATTTTTCGAAGACTTTGAAACCGTTGAGTCTTCTCTGAAAATTTTTTCACTTAAATTCCTACGTGTGGACATCAAATTTACAAAAATAATACTCTTATATTTGTGGAGAGACGTGTTCTCAATATATGAGACGTCTCTCTTCGATCTTAGAAAATATTTTTCTCAACAACGAATATGGGAAATGTCACTTCACTATTTGTCAAATCACATTTGATATTTTTATAGATCTATTTAATTTTTTTTTCAAATTTATTTTAATAAAAATTAATTTTTAAAAATAAATCTTAAATAATCAAATCTATTAGAATTGATTAGCACTTGATTAATTTAATAAATCAAATTTATCGATTAATCATAAAATCTAAAAAAAAAAAATAATTTTTAGAATATATTTATGAAAACAACTTTTTAAGATAATCTCATCTTATGAGATTTTTTAAATTTATTTTAAGTTTTTAAACAAACTATAAGTCAATTGTAGATCAAATATCATCTGATCAGATTCTTCAGATCTATTTTTAAATCAAATTTCAAAAATTTGATTTTGACAGTTTATTAAATAACAAACTTCAATTTAAATTTGAAGATGAAATTTCATCCAATGAGATCCTTCAAACCTAATTTAAATCTCTTAAAATAATCTCATCCAATGAGACATTTTATTTTGAATTCAAAATATAAAAACTATTTATATATTTTGAATCATAATATATTCATTTGAGTGTTTATAAATGATTAATTATAATTAATTATTTATATATTTATTCTTGTAACATGAAAATTTGAATGGTGATATAAGATGACAGGAAGACTGATGAACATATAGTCTTAAACTCTAATAATATTTGTTAATTAATATAAACTCTTTATATAAATCAACACAATTATTAACTTTAAAGTAATTCCACTAAATACCTAGAGTTGTACTTTTAAAGTTATAGAGTATATTTACTCAAAGTAATGTCGATTGATATAGTCATTACATATGTATTAATCTTCCATTAAAATTCATAATAGAGCTAGGTACAAAATCTGTTAATCTCCCATACTACATTTTTATCTTTGACTACTATTAGTTCTTAATTGAATAATTAATTCATAACATTTATGAATTTGAGCACTAATTATTCAATCTATGAACTAACAAACAAAAGAATCGTGTATTATGAATTTTATTATATCAATGTTAGCATTCCCAGCTACTTTTTTAATTTATTTAAAAAATACAAGGTTTATGTAATTTAGCACATACAAAACTATACTGAGTAAATCAAAAAATAAATTGAAATGAAATAGGAGTCTACTAAATAAATTGAATTAAGATCATACATATATGACAATTATTATGATAAAATTAATTGTTCTTAATTTAACAGATATTATACGGACAATATAATTTCATCTGGTACAGTTTTATAAAATACAATCACTTTATGTCACTACATATATAGTTAGGATATAACTATACGTTCTCAACGAAGTGATCTGTATTTATGATTTTATTAATTTGAAAATCTTATACTTTAAATATAAGTTATAAACTAATGTGATTATCTCTTTTTAAATTTAATCCTACATATATCAACATATATATAAATTTAAAATTGCAAAAATAATCAATGATTTTTCTTTAAATTTATAAAACATATCGTATAACGCAAACATAAAAAATTAATCATAAAAATTATTTATTAATTATATACAATAAAAATGTTCATAATATTTGCTTGTTGGGCACATTATATGTGACGCCCCCAAACCCGATCGGGGTCGAGGGACCGTCACACCGGACATTTTTAAAACGTGGACTATTTTTTTTTTATCTTTACTTTTAAACTTTAATAGAACACAGAATCGAAAGACAGGAAATCAGAAGACGTATTAAAATTTGGACTACAGTGGTAGAAGACCGAAGACAACAGGATGAAACATAGAAAACCCTCTCTGGAAATGAAGACTAGGAGATAATTTAGAACTGGGTTACAGAATTAAACAACAGAAGAAGAAACCTTCTCTGATATTGAAAACTGGAAGACTACAGTGAATAACAGAAGAAGACAGGAAGACATATAAAAATCTGGATGACAGTTATAAATGGCAGAAGAAAAACAAGAAGATAGAAGGCAGGAAAAACCTTCTCCGGAAATTTAGACTGGAAAACATATTAGATGTCGGACTTCGGAAATAGTTAGCAGAAGAAAAACAGGGAGACAGAAGGCGAAGACATATTGAAATCAGATTACAGAAATACATGGCAGGAGAAAAACAGGGTGGAAGAATACTTTGGACGTTTAAAAATAAGGAGCAGAATGGACGATAAAGACTGAAGGCAGAATAGACTTTGGACGTTTAAAATAACAGGCAGACTTTGGACGTTTAAAATAAAAGGCAGGAACAGTGACCGTGGACGTTTAAGATAAAAGACAAAATCTGTGGATGACAGAAGCCGTGGACGTTTGAAATAAAAGACAAAAACAGTAAACGACAGAAGTCCGTGGACGTTTGAAATAAAAGACAAAAACAGTAAACGACAGAAGTCCGTGGACTTTTAAAATCAAAGGCAATCCACAACTTTGGACGATAAAGACAGAAGGCATTTACAGAAGGCGTGGACGACTGTTCACTGAACAAAATGACAACTCTTTTACAGACAAAATGGACGACGTTATCGTCTACAACTTTGGACGATAACTTTGAACGACTAATACTTAGCCAAATACTTGAAAACTCGAAAGACAGAAACTGAAAGGCAGAATGGACGACATTATCATCCACGACTTTGGACGACTGTTTTACTGAACAAAATCAACCGATCGATCGGATACCACAGCCGAACCATCGATAACCTCTCTGTTTGACAACTTACATCACTTGACACAGAAAGCTTCAAACTTCAAAAACCGATTCAAAACATGATTTTTGACATATCAGAAAATATGATAGAAGTTTAAGAAACCAGACTGCATGGATAGCTCTAAAATAAGAGAAAATCCATGCACAACCTAAAAGAGAAGATCCCAAGCAATTCCAGAATATTTCAAAATATACATACATTCAACTGTCAAAACAGAGGTTTTAAATACATCAAAACTAATTCTATACTTCGTTTTAAAATCCCAAAAGAGTTGTACAGAACTTGACATACACTTCAAATGTTTTAAAATCTCAAAAGATTGTACAAAACTTGACATAACTTTAGAAAATACATTCTCACAGGAATAACATTTGTCTGACTGCAGCAACCAAACCTCATGAGCTCGATCTGCCAACTTCATCTACTCATCAGCTTGAGGCACAAAGTCCTCATCTGGAGGATCCATACCTACAACAGGGAGTTCAACTATGAGCCTAGAGATCAGTAAGAACATACAATGCAGTTATGCATATACTGTGCATGACCATTTTGAAATACATGAACATTACATTACATTACGTTTCACTGGACAGGAAGGTATAAGTGGGAAGAAGAGCTGGCGCAACAGGAGTACACGACAGGTACTTAACAGGGATAACAGGGATAATAGGGATAACAGGTTGCCAGTCCTCGTCCACACTTAACCATATATTACATTCACATTTTTAACTTTCATAACTTCTAATCTGGTGCTGAAAACATTTGCATGACTTTCAGAGAAAACGTGTATGCATGAACATTTACAGTGCTTAACATCACATAAACAGGTGACAGGATATTTAAGCAGAACATAAAGCAAAAACACACTTAACCTAAAACATAACCTACAGTTTAACTACCCAACAGCAATCCCGATAACATAAAACCTAGTACCTCCGTATTGTAGGGCCTTAAGGGCCGAACCTATACGTATGAACTTACCTGTTGTCTGGGAAGTTGCAAGCTTCGCACGTACCTCCTTGGCAGTTCACGAACCTTAGGTAGAGAAATAGAAGAAATTGAGGAGATCGGAGGAGCTTCGATGGTCGTTTGTCGTCTGGAAGAGAGAGAATGCAGAGAAGAAAATGGAGAGAACAGAGAAGAGAAGTGAAGAGGGTTTCACGTAGGAGGAAGAGTATATCTTGTTCAACAAGCTGAACACATGACAGCCATTCATTGGCTTCCTCCCACCTACCTTAATTCCTACCTAAACTACCCCTCCATGGGTTTTCTAACTAAATGAATGTTTTGGTTAGGTTTAGTTTTCCACTAAACATCCCAACAAATTTCACCAAAACATACATTATATTAATAGAACCCTAATCCCGTTCAATAATTCGAGGGATAATTTTCCGGCCAAAAATGCCGAGTGTTACATTCCACCCACCTTAAATTGAATTTTGTTCCCAAAATTCGCTTAGACGTAAGGGTCTCTTAATCCCTTTTACCCTCATTCTAAGGTTCTCTATTCTATAAACTTCTACATTGGGACCGTACCTGTGATCGCTGTGTGCTGGGCATCATCGTCGTTCTCTGTTAATGTAAAAACCCTGTTATGGCATGATTCGGTATCGTGTCAGGCATTGGACAATCCCAGACGTGATGACCCTCTTTGCCGCATCGAAAGCAATGGCCGTTAAGGAGTCTGCATTAATCTCGATGATACTTCTGGCAACGCGGGCAAACAGGAAGCTGAGGGGCTCCCATTAGTCTTTTTCCCTTGTCTTGATAAGAAGCAACCTCATTGGGCCTCTCAACGCCCCTATTCTGTTGCTGTTGTGGTAGCCAATTACGACCTTGCTGTTGCTGAGGAACATCCTGATAGAACCTTTCTGATGAATCCCTCTGTCTCTGGAACTTCATCTCTAAGGTCTCCAACTGATAAGCCTTGGCCACCACCTTTGCATATGGTGCTTCGTCAAAACCCCCAGTTGTGATTCCCCGTAAAAGGTCCATCCTCAAACCCTGGATCAACTGGTGTACCTTGTTTTCGTCGGTGGCCACCAGATGAGGTGCGTAGCGAGACAGTGACTCGAACTTCTGAACATACTCGGCCACCGATCCATATTGGCGTAGTCGGGAGAATTCTATCATCTTCTCTTTCCTTGCACTGCGATCGAAATACTTCTCGTAGAAGATCCTTTTCGAATCCTTCCCAGCTTAATGCCACGGTAGATGACTGCACCGTGTCCCACCAAAATCCAGCATTCTTGGTGAGATGGAACGAGGCACATATCACCTTCTTGTTTTCCTCCACTTCTGCATAGTTAAACATACGTTCGATCTGCCAAATCCATTCTTCGGCGTGAGTAGGATCTGTTGATAATCCATCGAACGTTGGTGGTTGAAGCCGTCGGAATTTGTCTCCACTGGTGTCTCGTGGCGTATGGTTGTTGTTCCCATTGTCTGCCATCATGCGTTCCATCATGTGTGACTAAACGCCGACTAGCTAGGTTAGATGATCGAGGGCGTCGCCTCTGTCGTTTGCATCACCTTGATTCCCTCTCTCCATTACTAGAAAATCCTACAAACAATAATTAAATTTAATAAACAGAACTTTTTCGGAAACTTAAACACTTACAGTTGGTGGAGCGATCTCACGTGGTGGGTTGTGCAACAAGACATTTCTCCAGAACTACTTTTAAAACCTGACGGCTCTGATACCATTCTGTGAAGCCCCCAAACCCGATCGGGGTCGAGGGACTGTCACACCAGACATTTTTAAAACGTGGACTATTTTTTTTTAACTTTACTTTTAAACTTTAACAGAACATAGAATCGAAAGACAGGAAATCATAAGACGTATTAAAATTTGGACTAAAGTGGTAGAAGACCGAAGACAACAGGATGAAACATAGAAATCGCTCTCTGGAATTGAAGACTGGGAGATAATTTAGAACCGGGTTACAGAATTAAATAACAGAAGAAGAAACCTTCTCTGATGTTGAAAACTGGAAGACTACAGTGAATAACAGAAGAAAACAAAAAGACATATAAAAATCTGGATGACAATTATAAATGGCAGAAGAAAAATAGGAAGACAGAAGGCAGGAAAAACCTTCTCTGGAAATTTAGACTGGAAAACATATTAGATGTCGGACTTCGGAAATAAATAGCAGAAGAAAAACAGGGAGACAGAAAGCGAAGACATTGAAATCAGATTACAGAAATACATGGCAGAAGAAAAACAGGGTGACAGAATACTTTGGACGTTTAAAAATAAAGAGCAGAATGGACGATAAAGACTGAAGGCAGAATAGACTTTGGACGTTTAAAATAACAGGCAGACTTTGGACGTTTAAAATAAAAGGCAGGAACAGTGACCGTGGACGTTTAAGATAAAAGACAGAATCTGTGGATGACAGAAGCCGTGGACGTTTCAAATAAAAGACAAAAAACATAAACGACAGAAGTCTGTGGACGTTTGAAATAAAAGACAAAAACAGTAAACGACAGAAGTCCATGGATGTTTAAAATGAAAGGCAGTGACTGTGGACGACGTTATCGTCCACAACTTTGGACGATAAAGACAGAAGGCATTTATAGAAGGCGTGGACGACTGTTCACTGAACAAATGAACAACTCTTTTACAGGCAAAATGGATGACGTTATCATCCACAACTTTGAACGATAACTTTGGACGACTAATACTTAGCCAAATATTTGAAAACTCGAAAGACAAAAACTGAAAGACAGAACGGACGACGTTATCGTCCACGACTTTCGACGCTAACTGTAATGCCCCGAATTTTATATATTCGATTCGCTACTCATAACGCTGAACAAAACTAAGACAATCTGGGAAGATTTTTAAAATTTCACTCGACGGTCAAAGTTTGACCTTTATTTAAAAACATCACGAAAACTTGCAGCAGAAATTCATTTGTATAAAATAGGATTAAAACAAAACAATAAACAATACTTGTGTAACGATTAAAATAATAGAAACAATCGGTCAAAAGAACCGAGGACATAAATGTGTTGAATAATTAAATGTCTTAAATTCGAACACTTCTTCCGCCAAATAGTCTCAGCGGTAGAAACAGAAGACATATTCCGCTAAACAGTTCCAACGGTAGAAGTAGAGACAGAAGAGTCTCAGCGGTAGAAGCTGAACAAAATACATCCACTGCTCACATCCACCGATCCCAAAATGACAAAATTTACTACCCACATCTACCGCTCACATCCACCGATCACAAAGCGACAAAATCTGCTACTCACATCTACCGCTCACATCCACCGATCACAAAACGACAAAATCTACTACTCACATCTACCGCTCACATCCACCGATCACAAAATGACAAAATCTACTACTAACATCTACCGTTCAACAGTAACACTCGACATCTACTGATTGACTTTGACTTCTGTCAAACGACAGCATCTGCCGATCAACAGTAACACTAAACATCTACCGATTGATCTCTGTCAACGAAGCAGAACCATATTAGCATTTACACTCTAAACCATCGGACAACTCTGCCTACTAAAAGAACTTATAAATTTTACTGCAAACATTCAAAACAACTTAAAACCACAGCTTTCTAAAAATCCAGAATAGCAAGCTACAAATAAACCAATCGTGTTTTCATAGTCAGGATAATCCCAAAACATGTCAAAATATTAAAACTACTACTGTAATTAAAATCTTCAGCACATTTCAACAACACACTTGTCCACTAAGACTTCACATACTGACATTTGTTAAACCGCCTCATCAGTGCACCAAACCGTGACATAGATGTTCTCCATCAACATCGCCTATGCTTCTGTAAATTCAGAGAAATCACCTGTTGTAAACTCAGCACCTACATTACAAAACTCATCTATTAGCTTAATGCTAAATAAGTAGAGCAAATATGAATGAAATACTGAATTCGTAAATCCTAATAATGCAGTTTCTACTTTCACATCTCAGTTTCTTTTGTATTCGTTTCTCTTATCTGATCCTTCTGTACGATGGGAAATCGATCAGTTTTCCCAGATTATAAATCATCTACTAGATTAAGGGGCGGATTAGTTCACTTAATAGCTGATTTGATCCCTCTGTACGATGGGAAGTGGATCAGTTTTCCTAGAGTATAAATCCTCTACTAGATTAAGGGGCGGATTAGTTCCCTTAATAGCTGATCTGATACAATCTGTCTATGTCTTACCATGCTTTTACATGTAAATTCATTTTCGTTCTCATTCAATAAAACATGATGCATGACATACTGAAAAACATTCATAAACACACATAAACCCTACTGTTTTGTGATGTAGGCCCGAAGGCACACACATACTCTACTTACCTGGTCTCCTAGACAATGCTCAGTTGTAAGCTACCTCAGAAGTTTGCTCACCTAAAGCCATAAACAGAACATTAATCAAATCTTCACTAAACTTAATCCTAAATCAACCAGAAATCTAAAGAACTAGTTTGGAACTCTGATAATCGTGGATTTCTGATTTTTCACCAAAACCTGAACCTATTTTCATTCACGACATTCCCAAAAAACACACATTGTACACCCTCTGTTATCTCGCCACTAAAACACAAGGTAAACGAAGGAAACTCACCTAGGCTGGAGAAATCACTGGAAAAATCGGAGGGAGAATCTCCTAGAGCACTCTGCTGAGCTGAGAACCGAAATGGAAAGTGAAAAGTGTGGCGGCTAAACCCTTAGCTAAACCCTCATTTATAATATATATTTCGCAAATTACACATATGCCCTTAACTAACCAAACTTTAACCTAACCATTGATTCTCATTCCTCTATATTAATATACTCAAGCAATTAGCCATATCCCCCCTTAATTCCATAAAACGTACACTACAAACATCAATTCCAGTCGATAATTGCTGGGTGCTACAATCTACCCTTCTTAAAAGAATTTTGTCCTCAAAATTCGTGGCTTGATTAGTCCCAAACTTAAGCTCTCAATACTCAATCTATCAACTATTCCATCAAGGTATACTTTGAGTTTCTACATCCAACTCGGGTTCTAAATATTCTTTTAACTCCCCATTATGCAACCTTGTTGTAGCTCACATAACATTCTTATCCGTAATCTCCTTGTTGCGTAAAACCTTCACTGCATAAACTAGAATTTCCACTGATTTCTCCTTGTGTATAAGAGTAGGTTGGATCTCAATGTTCTGCTAAACCATGGGGACCACTCATAACATCCAACATTCTGCGGGTTTGGATAATTCCCTAACTACCTGTGCCCTCGTCATCGATCCCCTTCTTCATACCTCTTATAAATCTCTCTCTACTCCAAGTTACTAAAGCCGCAGAAAGAAAACAGCTCAACCTGTAATGTCCCTTAAATTTACCATTCTACTATTCCTAAAAAAAATCTCGTGAAATTAAAACTTTCATCTTTCATTTCATTCATTTTTTTTATATCAATTCATTTCCCATTTCATTCACATCTATCCTCATATAAAGACTATATACCTTATTCAGCGGGAGGTATAAACCTTGTACTAAAGTATAACTTAATTTACATTCCAAGAAAAACAATGAAACCTGGTTTCGGTCAACGCTATATCCTAGCTGAACATTTAATTCCACTCGGGTTTCATCACTCTGAATAGTAGAAATCTTCAACTTTTCTATCGGGTTTCATCGAAAGGATGGATGACAGAACTGAGAGGCAGAATGGACGTTTGAAATAGCAGATACGTGGACAACAGAAGCATACGGTAACGTGGACGACAGAAGCAGAAAACGACGTGGACGACAGTTCTCGTCCACAGACTTCACTCGTCCACGGACTATATCCGTCCCTGAGGCTTAATCGTCCACGGGACTAGGACATTGACTTTCTTACAGGAATACTTATCCAAAACTCATACAATTTCCCTCCTGTTTCACCCATTACCCGAATGATGTAAATTCCAACCTATCCTAAATCACCTCTTTTACGTACTCAATCTTATATCATCAATTTCTACCCCATCACACATCCTTTACAAAACTGTCTGACAACCTAACATTCTTGTAACTAAATCTTTACTTCCTTTTTTCGCATCGATAACTAAATCCTTAGTCTTTCACTCGAATACTCAGTGTATCACTCATTTTCAAAGAGGTCATCCACAAATCTTCATACATGTCCCCTCATTATACAGGCGTTAGAAATCCTATATACACCCGAATTTATATCTCCCAAATAACATTTTCCCAGTGGTACACTACAGTTCCTTTATCATAACTATGTTCGTAACACTCGTTTCGATTCTATTATAGCCTTAGTCACCTATTGATCTCTGGCGGTCCCTAAGTCTCCAAAACGACTCTAACTATATACCTCGACACTCAACCATTCATTCATTAAATGACTACAACTCAATCAATTATAACTTAAGCACTTAGACTCCTTTAACTTAGGTTCAGCTCTAGTTTTATTGAATTAAGTCCGTTCAATTCCGCATGAAGTAGCACATAAAATCACCCTCAGTCTTCAATTTTCTCCCCGAACTTCCATATCTACATTCATTACATTTGACTAACTCTTACCTCATTCATCTCCAAATACCACCGAGTTTTCCCTCGGTCTAAATTAAATCATCATAACTGTACCCTTCTTACATTCAGCGATTTACAATTTCTTTAGCTTCACTTAATCCACTATAACATCAACTTTCAAAATTATCAGACATAGTTTTATCCCTGAGTCCCCTGAAACAAATTCATTCAACCCTTAAATTTTATATTTCCAAATCCTCCAAATTTCCTCAATGCAGCTACGCTACATACGTAGGAGGAACATTCTTGCCTTAAGTCTCCCCAACTTCTAAGTACTCGAACAATAAATTTCAATTTTTATAAAAATAACATCTAACCCGACGACTCTTTTCACTACCTAAAAACGTACACCTATCCACAAACTAAGACATAAGTCCCCAACTTCTTAGTGATAAATTACATCCTCAAAATTCTTAAATGTAATTTCTCACCTCGGGACTATCAACTCTCATAGGTCTAAAATATTCAGGTTTATATTATTATTTTCTCTTAACTTAGAACTTACCGATTGTAGGTCGACAATTTAGAGTGTCACTTTTGTTTGTCCTAGATTCCAAATTCCTAGTAATGCTTCCTCGGTAATGAACATCATATCCTACATTCCGAATATAAGGTATGTATTCTAGTCATCCATCTTCTATTTTATAGAATTCAACCCCATGAATAATGAACCACTCGGCTGATTTGGATCTTAAATACTAGCTATTTCGTCTAAATAGGACTTAATTGTCGCTTCAATGGGAGTAGATTATAATATAGCTACTTCATCCTCTTTAAATTCTTCTACTATGTCATAAGACATATTTTAACACTTCTCTTCCCTTAACTCGTCTTACAACCACTCATTTCTAAGTGTTCCACTAAATTTCGATCACTCCTTAGTACTACCAAACCCCTGGGTCTCTAATTTAAACCATTCTAAGCCATACATCATAACACTCAACAGTCTTCCCAAATACTGATTTCACTTTAACCAACTTTAAGCAGACTCTGAATTAATCAGCACCGTACCTGACGGCTCGGTTGGCTGGTCATCGACACTCGACTCAATCATAGTGGATATCCTCGGTTTCACTTTAGCAGCACCCTTCTTTAGAGCTAGGCAATCCCTGTTAACATGGCCCACATCACTGCAGTTATAGCACCGAACAACTCTGGGCTTCGGGCAGCCATTGAACTTGTGTCCAACTTCATCATAGTTGAAACATCTACCCGAACAAATTCTGCACTCGCCCAGGTGATTTTTCAAACACAACGGACACTGAGGAAACTTCTTGGTATTCTGCATCTTCTTTCCTCTTCCATGGTTATTCTGGCCCTCACTGATCCTTTTCATCATTTGTACTTCTCTATTCAACAGTGTACTTATCTGCTCAGACTGTAGGCGCACTAATTCTGTTAACTATCTGATCACACTCAGATCCTCCCCACTGCTCAATTCTGGCCCTATACTCGATACTCTTGGTCTTCCTGGTCGTCTAGGCATTTTGCTATGTCCCTGGACAAGGTTAATTACTCTCATAAATATCTAATAACTAAGGTTAACATAAACACTTACAGTTGTTGGAGTGCTCCCATGCGACGATCGATACTGATGAGTAATCTTTTGAACGGTTTAACAAAATATCTCTGATACCAAACTGTAACGCCCCGAATTTTATAAATTCGATTCGCTACTCATAACGCTGAACAAAACTAAGACAATCTGGGAAGATTTTAAAAACTTCACTCAACGGTCAAAGTTTGACCTTTATTTAAAAACATCAAGAAAACTTGCTGTGGAAATTCATTTGTATAAAATAGGGTTAAAACAAAACAATAAACAATACTTGTGTAACGATTAAAATAATAGAACAATCGGTCAAAAGAACCGAGGACATAAATGTGTTGAATAATTAAATGTCTTAAATTCGAACACTTCTTCTGCCAAATAGTCTCAGTGGTAAGAGCAGAAACATAAGACATCTTCCGCTAAACAGTTCCAACGGTAGAAGTAGAGACAGAAGAGTCTCAGCGGTAGAAGCTGAACAAAATACATCCACCGCTCACATCCACCGATCACAAAACGACAAAATTTACTACCCACATCTACCGCTCACATCCACCGATCACAAAACGACAAAATTTACTACCCACATCTACTGCTCACATCCACCGATCACAAAACGACAAAATCTACTACTCACATCTACCGCTCACATCCACCGATCACAAAACGACAAAATCTACTACTCACATCTACCGTTCAACAGTAACACTCGACATCTACCGATTGACTTTGACTTCTGTCGAACGACAGCATCTGCCGATCAACAGTAACACTCAACATTTACCGATTGATCTCTGCCATTCGACATTTGTCGAACGATGCAGAACCACATTAGCATTTACACTCTAAACCATCGGACAACTCTGCCTACTAAAAGAACTTATAAATTTTACTGCAAACATTCAAAACAACTTAAAACCACAGCTTTCTAAAAATCCAGAATAGCAAGCTACAAATAAACTAATCGTGTTTTCATAGTCAGGATAATCCCAAAACATGTCAAAACACTAAAACTACTACTGTCATTAAAATTTTCAGCACATTTCAACAACACACTTGTCCACTAAGACTTCACATACTGACATTTGTTAAACCGCCTCATCAGTGCACCAAACCGCAGCATAGATGTGCTCCATCAACATCGCCTATTCTTCTGTAAATTCAGAGAAATCACCTGTTGTAAACTCAGCACCTACATCACAAAACTCATCTATTAGCTTAATGCTAAATAAGTAGAGTAAATATGAATGAAATACTGAATTCGTAAATCCTAATCATGCAGTTTCTACTTTCACATCTCAGTTGCTTTTGTATTCGTTTCTCTGATCTGATCCTTTTGTACGATGGGAAGGGGATCAGTTTTCCTCAGAGTATAAATCCTCTACTAGATTAAGGGGCGGATTAGTTCACTTAATAGCTGATTTGATCCCTCTGTACGATGGGAAGTGGATCAGTTTTTCCAGAGTATAAATCCTCTACTAGATTAAGGGGCGGATTAGTTCCCTTAATAGCTGATCTGATACAATCTGTCCATGTCTCACCATGCCTTTACATGTAAATTCATTTTCGTTCTCATTCAATAAAACATGATGCATGACATACTGAAAAACATTCATAAACACACATAAACCCTACTGTTTTGTGATGTAGGCCCGAAGACACACGCATACTCTACTTACCTGGTCTCCTAGACAATGCTCAGTTGTAAGCTACCTCAGAAGTTTGCTCACCTAAAGCCATAAACAAAACATTAATCAAATCTTCACTAAATTTAATCCTAAATCAACCAGAAATCTAAAGAACTAGTTTGGAACTCTGATAATCGTGGATTCCCAATTTTTCACCAAAACCTAAACCTATTCTTATTCACGACATTCCCAAAGAACACACATTGTACACCCTCTATTATCTCGCCACTAAAACACAAGGTAAACGAAGGAAACTCACCTAGGCTGGAGAAATCGCTGGAGAAATCAGAGGGAGAATCTCCAAGAGCGCTCTGCTAAGCTGAGAACCGAAATGGAAAGTGAAAAGTGTGGCGGCTAAACCCTTAGCTAAACCCTCATTTATAATATATATTTCACAAATTACACATATGCCTTTAACTAATCAAACTTTAACCTAATCATTGATTCTCATTTCTCTCTATTAATATACTCAAGGAATTAGCCATATCCCTTATTAATTCCATAAAACATACGCTACAAACATCAATTCCAGTCGATAATTGCCGAGTGCTACAATAACTTTGGACGACTGTTTTACAGAACAAAATCCACCGATCGATCGGATACCACAGCTGAACCATCGGCAACCTCTCTGTTTGACAACTTACATCACTTGACACAGAAAGCTTCAAACTTCAAAAACCGATTCAAAACATGATTTTGGACATATCAGAAAACATAACAGAAGTTTAAGAAACCAGACTGTACGGATAGTTCTAAAATCAGAGAAAATCCATGCACAACCTAAAAGAGAAGATCCAAAGCAATTCCAAAATATTTCAAAATATACATACATTCAACTGTCAAAACAGAAGTTTTAAATACATCAAAACTAATTCTATACTTCGTTTTAAAATCCCAAAAGAGTTGTACAGAACTTGACATACACTTCAAATGTTTTAAAACCTCAAAAGATTGTACAGAACTTGACATAACTTTAGAAAATACATTCTCACAAGAATAACATTTGTCTGACTGCAGCAACCAAACCTCATGAGCTCGATCCGCTAACTTCATCTACTCATCAGTTTAAGGCACAAAGTGTAACGTCCCTGATTCTTTACCCTTAATTTCTCGTAAAAAAAAAATTCTTTTGTACACTAAATAAATTTTGACTTTTAAAGTGTTAAACCAAAGTCTACTTCGTTTAAATTAACTTAAAAATCATTTGAAGATAACATTAAAACACAGATGAAACATCAGCCAATTAAACTGATGGCAAACAGAGCATTTCGCCTATGAAATGCATGGCCGATCGATCGGCTATGGCCAAAATAAGGGGGGCGATCGAACGCCCCCACACCAGGCGATCGAACACCCCCACACCAGGCGATTGATCGGCCCCGCGATCCATCACCAACCGATCGATCGCCCTCCCTGGCGATCGATCGGCAAGCCCTCTGGAGTCCAAATTTTCCAGAGAGCTGCCTCTTCTTCCTTCTCCTTTCTCCCTTCAATTTCCCTGCACAATCACGCCTAAACACTTCACCATTTTTCTCTCATCAATCACCTCTAAACATTTCATAACAACCTTCAACATAACAATACTACCACCCACATACAATTCACACTCTATGTAACACACAGTTCTATAGAACTAATTATTTAATTTTTTAGGTAATGATACACTTCACATAGCAATAATAAATGTAGGGTTAATGGATGACTAGGCAGGGCATAAAAGTAATTGGAAATATACAAGTGGATAACGTATTTAAGGGAAGAGGTTTTGGATTTAATGAACCGTAGCCGCCACCATTTTTTTTCCAACTTTTCTCTCTTTCGGTATTCAGCTCGAGTAGCAGAGCCCTCTAGGCGATTCCCTCACCCGATTTTCCTTCAACCTAGGTACGTTTTCCTCATTTTCTTATGTTTTATTAGTTAGATGACCGAGAAAATGCAATGCGAGGATTTCCAGGATGCTGTGAGTGAGAGTAGGTTCGGGTTGTTGGTGATAAATGGGAATGCACGAGTAGCAGGGTTTCAAACTAGTTTCCTTAAATTTCTGGTTGATTTCTGGTGGAGCTTAGTGAGAGTTTGATTGATGCTCTGTTGTGACTCTAGGTGTGTGAGCTTATAAGACAACTTACAGCCGAGCGATTTTCCGGAGACTAGGTAAGTAGAGTATGCTTGTGCCTTCGGGCTTACATCACAAAACAGTAGGGTTGTGCATGCTTGGATATGTTTGTATGTCATGCATCATATTTTGAAAATTTTGCGAAAATGAATTTACATGAAATGACATGGTAAGGAATGAACAGACTGTAACAGTTGTTAAGGGAACTAATCCGCCCCTTAATCAAGAGAAAGGATGTATGACTTTGGGGGAAGTGATCCAAACTCCAATTTCACAGGGGGATCTGAACAGTTGTTAAGGAAACTAATCCACCCCTTAATCAAGAGAGAGGATGTATGACTTTGGGAGAAGTGATCCAACTCCCAATTTCACAGGGGGATCAGATCAGAAACGAATGCATATGCAACTGAGATGAGAAAGTAGAAACAACATGTTTAGGAATTTATGTTTCAGCATTCCATTTCATTATTGCTTTACTTACTTAGCATTAGGCTAATAGATGAGTTTTGTGATGTAAGTGAAGAAGCATCTGAAGGTGTGTTCTCTGAACATGTTGAGGGTTAGGCTATTGGGGGAGCACTTCAATGCCACGGATTGGTGATTCTGATGAGGTGGTTTAGCTGGTGTCAGTAGATGAGAAGGTTTAGTGAACCATGATTCATTTTAAGTTTTGTTGAGTTGTCTAATAACAGAAGTGGTTTTAATGTTTTTGAGTACGTTGGTGAGACTTTTCTGATAATAGCACTCTGTTGGTTTTTAACGTTGGCTCTCACTGGATTTTGAGTAAATGTAAGGATTTGGGTTGGTTCTGAATGGTTTCAGTGAAGTAAGCAAATTCCTTTCTGTAGTTAGAGTTGTGTGATATAGCAAAAGAGTAGTTGAGATGTTGCTCTGTTCTCTACCGGTAGATGTTGTCTATCGATAGAAGCTGGGTGTTTTGTCCACCGGTGGATGTTGGAGGACTAAATCATCCGTTTGATGTCACCGGAAGATATCTTCAGTAGAAGTTTTATCGTTTAGTGATCGGTGGATGTCGGGTATTAAACCTATCGAATGATGTAGTAGAAGTTTTGTCGTTTAGTGATCGGTGGATGTCGAGTATTAAACCTATCGGATGATGTAGTAGAAGTTTTGTCGTTTAGTGATCGGTATACACAATTTGTTCTTTCGGAAGACGTGAGTAAAAGATTTGTCGTCTTGTGATCGGCAGAGGCTGGATGAACAAATCATCCGGCTGACGTCATCGGTAGATGCGAGTAGCAAAACTTGTCGTTTTGCGATCGGTAGAGGTTGGATGAACGATTCATCCGGCTGACGTCATCGGTGGAAACCTTCGGTTTTATTTCTGCCCCTTTTTGTTGACTTCATTCAGCGGATGATGTGTTTGAATTTTATGAACTTTAAGTATTTCACGCGTAAGCCTTCGTCTCTTCCGGCCGAATTCTTTTCTTAATATTTTTAACTGAATATTCGAACACTGTTTTATAGTTTTGCTTAACTTTACTTTGCTCAAAGATTTTCCGCTGCAAGTTTTGTGTTTTTAGCAAACGTTCAAATTTGACTTTCGAGCGAAGTTTTAAATTTGGTCCGAAATTTCCTAGTTATGTTCGGGTTTATGAGTAACGAACTGAGTTTAGAAAACTCGGGGCGTTACAGACCAATTAACCGTTTACCGACTCCAAACTCATTTAAAACATAACCGAATTTCATAAAAACGAACCGCGTGGTTCCGTTTAAAAAACTAAACATTTCCATCTGTTTGAAAATATAAAAAACACAACAAAATACTATCCAGTTACCAATCATCCTAAAATGTTCAATTATACAATTCTTCTATGCTTTTATCTATCAAAATCCCAAAACTTACTTACGTCCCTACGTGTCAAAAATTCGCACCGACTGTCAGCGCACTCCCATGGGCCATTCTCCTTCAACGTGCTCGTACTTCGGACGGAGGAACGTCATCCTCACCTGTCTCAAAATCACCTACACCATAGAATTAAAACGTGAGTTAGAGGCTCTGTATATCTACGTGAATGCACATGAATGCTATGTGTATGCGATTCGTAAAACATACATCCTACCTTTTCGCTATTCATTTCATTTCATTTATGTCACTGGCGCTTCACTCTCGCTAGATCGGAATGGCATATCCGACGATTGGATAGCCCCTCGTATCTAATCGGGGGGATAACATGCTTCATCTGACAGCCATGTCTGAACCACCGCCACCGACGTGACCATCATTACATTCATTTACCTTTTCATTATCCTTTTTCGTTTTGTAAAAGCATGCATGGAAATTCCTTTTTCGTGTTTTTTCATAAAACCATGATTGCGTGCACGTGTACAATGACATAACGAAAATAGAGCACAACAAACAATAACTTATACATTCAACAACATAAAACTACCCCACCTAATTACCCAACACAACAAGCATCTCCAATTTCCTCGATCGACATTTTTTATGGTGTAGGCCAATCGGCCAAACAAATCACAAAGACTTACCTCGTGTCCGTTGCACACCGAGCCCCTTGTCTCGAGCTTTGTCACCTAAGTCAATCCATAACATTCGTTGTCAAAACCGAGCCTAAACATTCAGACTTCAAAAATTATGAAACTCCTAACTAGAGAAAATTTCATAAAACTCTAATCAACCTTTTTCGGGTATTTCATCGAGCAATTCGTGCTCGTGAACTTCCTAACCCCCATTAATGGGGTTTTTAAAACCTCCAACCACCCAAAAACTCAACAACCCTCATTAATTCCAACAAACTTCCTCCAATAACTATAAATACACCTAAATAAAACCCTAAACGAACCTTAATCGTTTTACAACTCGAAAACCACCAATAAACTTTCCAAAACCATAGAACCTTATCTATAGTGTCGATTGAAGGAGAAAATGCGAATAACGGAAGTTGATCGGAGGAAAGCTTGAGTCGCCACAGAGGAGGGTCGTGCGAAAGAGAAAAGTCGCCTGGGAGGGGAAAATCGTTGGGAGAAAATGTTAAGTGTCGAGGGAGGGAGAGATTTGTGGTTTTTAATAAATTTTACTTGGCAAATTACCTTTTTGCTCTTCCTTTTGATTTTCTATTTAATCGTCCACTTATTTCGTTATTCATCTAACGATTCGGTCTCTTCAAATTTTCACATTTCACCACAAATTTCAATTTATTATTAAGGCCCCGTTAACACTTTTCGTTCGCAAAACGGGCTTAATTTGACATATTTACAAAAATGTCATTATTCATTAAAATATTATAATCTCGTAAAACCCGGTGTTACACAAAGTCCTCATCTGGAGGATCCATACCTACAACAGGGAGTTCAACTATGAGCCTAGAGCTCAGTAAGAACGTACAATGCAGTTATGCATATACTGTGCATGAACATTTTGAAATACATGAATATTACATTACATTACGTTTCACTGGACAGGAAGGTATAAGTGGGAAGAAGAGCGGGCGCAACAGGAGTACACGACAAGTACTTAACAAGGATAACAAGATGTCAGACCTCGTCCACACTTAACCATATATTACATTCACATTTTTAACTTTCATAACTTCTAATCTGGTGCTGAAAACATTTGCATGACTTTCAGAGAAAACGTGTATGCATGAACATTTACAGTGCTTAACATCACATAAACAAGTGACAGGATATTTAAGCAGAACATAAAGCAAAAACACACTTAACCTAAAACATAACCTACAGTTTAACTACCCAACAGCAATCCCGATAACATAAAACCTAGTACCTCCGTATTGTAGGGCCTTAAGGGCCGAACCTATACGTATGAACTTACCTGTTGTCTGGGAAGTTGCAAGCTTCGCACGTACCTCCTTGGCGGTTCACGAACCTTAGGTAGAGAAATAGAAGAAATTGAGGAGATCGGAGGAGCTTCGATGGTCGTTTGTCGTCTGGAAGAGAGAGAATGCAGAGAAGAGAATTGAGAGAACCGAGAAGAGAAGTGAAGAGGGTTTTACGTAGGAGGAAGAGTATATCTTGTTCAACAAGCTGAACACATGGCAGTCATTCATTGGCTTCCTCCCACCTACCTTAATTCCTACCTAAACTACCCCACCATTGGTTTTCTAACTAAATGAATGTTTTGATTACACTTTGGTTTAGTTTTCCGCTAAACATCCCAACAAATTTCAACAAAACATATATTACATTAATATAACCCTAATCCCGTTCGATAATTCGAGGGATAATTTCCTGGCAAAAAATGTCGGGTGTTACATTATACCCAACACAAACAACCATGAACCATATAACGTTGAGAGACAAGACGAACACCACAACATTATAATTATGAGTCCTATAGGAACACATGAACATGTTTCCTAAAATTACCTACCATAAACTTATAGTTATCTGTATGTGTGGTCCTGTATAGACTTTTCTTCCGTGACTAAAAGTAATGAAATTAGGTACACTATCTTTTGTCCTTTTGTTTTTAATCTCTGTCTAATACTCTCCCTTGGATTTGGTTGTATTATACCAAATTACTTTTGATTGGTCACCTAGTCAAGTTTTTCCAAAAAACAATAGTCTGTGTATAATATTGTGTTCGTGTAATTAAATATGACACATACTATATTTTCATTTTAATCGTCGCACCCAGCTAATGTTTCATGACGCGTTAATAACCTACCTTATATTATGATTTTAAGGGTGAACATTATTTAAAAGTTCATAGAAAACATGTTTTTGAGGATAAATTCAGTCATTATTTTTTAGATTTTCTTGGATTATTTTGTTTTGAATTCAAAACAAAATTTTCAACGGTGTTTTTTATTTTCATCTAACTATTTATTATTATTATTATTATTATTATTATTATTGTAGTAGTAATTGATATTATTACTTCAACTGAAAAGTATAACATGGTTGAGTAAACGAGTGGATGAGTAAGACTGAGTCAAAATCTTGGTGATATTCAAACTTGTATTATTTTACAACCAGGCTGCTATATTTAATCACAATATTATTCTTTTATTTAAATATGCACACTATTTAATTTACTAATTTTATTTTTTATATTCATTATCATTTGTGTTCAGTTATCCAAACTCTATTTTGTTCGACTCCAAAAGTCTGTGATGCAACGTAAATGGCTAATTAAATTCTTATTATTTTTTTTAAAATTTAGCGAAACAGAAGATCATGTCTACGTTCCAAAATGTATACTTTGACACATGAACATTATTTATTATGTGATGTAATTAGAAATTTATTATATCTTTGAATAATTCTACGAACCCTTTTTTTTTTTACATGGTGATTTCTAATTTTATGCTTGTGATTTTTTTTATATGAATTTTCAAGGATAACTGAGATATTCTTCTTTTACATTTTATTTTTATTAAAGTAATGTTGTATTTATTCTAAGTTTAATTTATTATGTGACATTTATCTATTAATGCAGTATTATTTTTTAACTATTTAAAATTTATCTTGATTATTATAATAATTTATGATAGACACTTAAAAGACTACGTAGTTAGTAAATTATAATATACAATTAGATGATAAACATAATAATATTCTTTCATTATTGTGCGTCACAATTATATTATAACATGTCAACCTTAAATATATTCAAAGAGTAATATTATGTTTACACTCTATTGCTGCTCTCTATTATTACTTTCTAACATGATAAATATTGATTTATACAATAAATAAATTATTTTAACCATTTATAATTGATTACATTCATTGTATCAATCAATGTTTGTCACGTTAAGAAATAAAAATAAAGAGTAAAAATAACATTATTCTTTTAACAACTAAGATTGGCAACGTGCTATAATATAATTGTGACGCACGTTAATAAAATAATAATATTAGGTTTATTATCAACTAAATACTATTAAAATATATAACGAAATGCAATAATGTATTTCAATAATTGCGCATGGTTCGATTAATTTCCCATCAATGAGAATGAGAGAGGTGCCTCGAGTCTCAGCCGGCCAGAGAACAAGTCAAAGTCAACAGTCAATCCCTCTCCGTTTTATCAATTCTGAATTCCCAGAAAAAGAAGCAGTCTCCCATGCCCATTGCCCTCCATTTGCTCTGTCTGCCACATCTAGTTCTTAACGAATGAATCTGCTACCTTCGTCTCTCTATATAAACCCCAACCCGCCATTGCACAAATGCATCTCAAGTAGAAGAAAAAGAGCTGCTACGCTTAAACCATGGAAAATCGTATCCTTTACTTCTCCCTTTTAGTCACTCTCATTTTCGCCATAGACGGCGTCGCCTCCGTAGAATACACTGTCATAAACTCCGTTCCAAATACCCCTGGAGGAGTCCGGTTCAACAACGAGATTGGAGCCGATTACAGCCGGCAGACGCTGATATCAGCCACTGACTTCATATGGAGAATCTTCCAGCAAAACACGGCGGAGTCGAGGAAGAACGTCCCGAGAGTGACTCTCATAATCGACAACTACGAGGGAGTGGCTTACGCCTCCAACAACGAGATCCACGTCGGAGCGAATTACATCGCAGGGTACACCGGCGACTTGAGGCGGGAGATCACCGGAGTCCTCTATCACGAGATGACGCACATTTGGCAGTGGAATGGAAACCCAAACGCACCGGGAGGGCTGATCGAAGGGATCGCAGACTTCGTAAGACTGAAATCCGGATACATTCCGAGCCACTGGGTTCAGCCGGGGCAGGGGAATCGGTGGGACCAAGGGTACGACGTCACGGCCCGGTTCCTAGATTACTTGAACGGACTGAGAAACGGGTTCGTAGCAGAGCTGAACGCGAGGCTGAGAAATGGGTACAGCGCTAATTACTTCGTTGAGCTTCTGGGGAAGACGGTGGATCAGCTATGGAGTGAGTACAAGGCTAGATATGGAAACTGAAGAAATGTAACTGGCTCGAAGTAATTCTCTTAATAAAGAATAAAAATAAAAATGAAAAGTTTAAAATAAAAAAATCTATGATTGGCTGATTTGGAATGATTTAACAAAAGCCTCTAATCACCTCTTTCCAATGCACGTGTCATGCGTCTTTGTTTTGCAAACAAAAACAATACTAACCCTTGAGACAAAAGAATAATACTAAAATTTATTCTTTTATTTTATTTTTTTTAAATATCTTTTTACGTGTCGAACAGTCATTTGTGTGTGATTAAAGTGTAATTAATATAATAAATAATAAATAATAAATTTATTATATTAATAACGTCGATAACATAATAATGAGAATCACGAAATGAAAAGACAATATGAGACGGACATACTAATAAATGTTCAAATATCGATACATCAAACTGAGCTATCGTACTGTACCATATATCTCATTATCCACCATGTATGACAATAAGATGAAAATCCTTCTTTATAATATGAAAATCCTTCTCTAAATATACAATACAATCATATACTGTGAAAGACTCCAACGAGAAGAAGACATTCACATTTCAAGATGTAATGAGTCTTTTTCTATCTTAGTGTTTGAGCTCGTTTCGACCACTACCGATTTGGACCCTGATTCATGAATTACCAAAGTGGGAAGAAGAGCACTACATGCCTATTTTTTACAATTTAGCTGAAACAAGGCAATGTGTCGAGCTCACTTGGTAACCTAAGAGAGGAACTAACGAATTCACATACAAACGATTAACTTCGAGCATAAAGACTTGTAAAAATTAAACATTTAATAAATTAAAGCTAACCATACATCAACACAACCAATATAAATATAAAGCACTTCAACCACATAATATAATATAAGTCTTATTACCTACGAGACTCAAATCTCAAAATAAAATACAAACTTTAGGATATATTAGAATGAAATACAAAATTAAAGAGTAAAAAGAAAATACTCTAGCGTATGTTGTGCTCAAACCTTCAAGATAGTTTATCTTTTGTTTTATTTCATAAGTTGTCGCTAATTGATCTTGCAAAATAGGGAGAGATCACACAATGAGTTTTGTAAAACCCAACAAGTTAGATCTCACTCTAACCCTTTAAAAACATAGATGTTTATGTTTTTAGTTTAACTTGTCGTATTTCTTAATCTTTCGTTCCTCATATTTTCATAAGATTTATTGTTTATCTTATTAGCTTTCTTACACGTGATACCTGTTTATTGGTTAGATCTCACGTGTAACTCCATCCAACTAGGCATTCTAACTAATGTCTAACCCAGATGTATCAACTAGTTCTATGTGTAACTATACCTAACTCATGCAACCACCCTTGTACATCTAGAGTGTTAAGTATATTTTACACTCTTAACATTATAACATATATAGTATGGTTTTAGTATAATTTTCTAATAGGAGCTTTTTCCATATGATCTAAATAAAAAGAGAATATTTTGTTACAATAAAAGCAGAAGTTATTTGGATTATAAGATAACTTGTAATTTAACCATATCGTACGAGGTAATGTACCAAAAACACTTTATTATGTTTTTGTACAAATTACAATCTAACGTATGTATCCCGAACAATTTACTTGCTACTGTTAAATGATACATGTGCAATGCAAATGAACTATTTTTTTCCCAAAATAAACCCCATCTCTCCCTCTCTCTCCTTCCTGTTTGAACAGAGGATGTTGTTTGAGAAGCTCCATTGATATCTTCTGTTGCTGCTCCTCCAAGAGTTTCATTGCTTCACTCTCTCGTTTCTCTTTCGCAATTACCTGCTAATAGGCTTTTTTTTTTCATCCAGATACTTCTGTTCATACAACATTTTCTCTTTTGCGGTGACATTTTTCCACTTATTCCCCACCTCTGGAGTCTGAGAAACAAAAACCCGATGATGAACTGCTTCAAAACTAAATAAATCATAAAAGAAATTCTCTATGCTACCTCATTCCATTGATCTTTACTCCATAGTACGTTGGGTGGAGGAGGCCTATTCTTTTCATGGCATCCCTTCCTCTTCTCTTTGTTTTCCAGCTCTTTGTCTTTTAGGAATTGAACTAGAGAGTCTGGATAATAACAAATAAAGGAGAAATTGCAGCTTTATAAAATTCCATTTGCCAACTGAAAAAATAGGAAAGAAAGAAGGGATTTTGCGACAGAAAACAGATCTAACGCAAAGGTTATAGGTTTCAATTCCTTCAATTTCTCCAACTTCTTCAACTCAAGCTAAAGTTTCTCTTGCTCTTTTCCACACGTTTCAAGCTCTTTGTCCTACAGCTTTAACATTTCAAAGCTCCTCGGCCTTCATTTTCTCGAGCGTCATCTTCTGTAAATCTGATCACTTTCTGATTTGATTACTTACCTTTGATCAGCCCAGAATGACCTTTTATCAAGTTCAGGGACGTTAAGAGAGACATTTAAGCAATGGCATGTTGGTTGAGGTCGATGGGTCCTCTTTATTATAAGGGATGATGCCCATACTTCATCATCCCTCATGCGCACAGAAGGAAATCTTTTTCCTTCTGCAATTTTCTCTTCAGCAAGATCTACAAATCTTGCAGAAGAGTCTCTGGTGAAGAAATCTTCTTGAAAAAAGAGAAAAAATTCAGAGAGAGATCCCCTAATCCTATCACACTGAGAGTGTGAAGGTTTAGAATCCACTAGTCTCAAAGGGAAAACAATAGTCAGTTTTCAGACGTCAATGCAAGAGATATTTTTAAGGAAAATTACCAAAAACGACCACCAACTACGTGTGTTTTCCGAATTCAACCACAAACAAAATTTTCTAACAATTCAAACCATCACGTATTGAAAATCTGCCAAATATAACCACGCCGGACGGACGGACCTGGATTGCGTCCGTCCAGACCAAATTTGGCCCCAACCCGGACGGACAGCTAAAAGTACCGTCCGTCCCCAATTTGTCGTTCAATCATAATCTGCCACGTAGTCGCCACGTAGCCCGTTCGGACTCTGTAAACCCCGTCCATCCGGGTTAACTTAAAACTTTCCCGGACGGACGGTATATTTTCCCGTCCGTCCGGGTTATCGATATGAAAACCAGCGAAAAAAGGGAATTTGGATTTTTCACCGGAGACAAAAACATCGACAGAAGGCGACGAAATTAGACTTTTCACTCAGAAGCTTTGAAATTTTTAGTAGATTTACGATAAAAAAGCGTCTGTGGTAATTTCTTTATCAATTCTGATTTATTTACTACAAGTTTTAACCTAAATAACGCGACAATCCGAGCCCTAATTCGAAAAGGGAAACAATGTTGCAATCGGATGGACGGGCAAATATAGAGTCCGTCCGGGTCCCTTCATTGAATAAAACCCGGACGGACGCGTAAAAAGGCATCCGTCCGGGGACCTTCATTTAATTATACCTGGACGGACGCGTAAAAATGCGTCCGTCTGGCCGAAACCAAATATACTTAATTTGTTTTTTTTTTCTTTTTCAATTTTTCTGTTCATTTATTGAGTGTATATGAAATTATATTATTGTCAAAACTATTTTGTATTCAATTCATAGGATATTGTTTGAATTGAATAAAATTTTGATTTTTTTACAGATAATTGTAGCAAATGGCTGAGAGATTGGATGATATAAATGATCCTGCGAACATAGACTGGTATATGGAGGAGGACGCTCCCATGTACGGTGATATTCAAGCATTTGACCACTTAGAGGGTGATGGAGAAATACAAGTGTGTTCAATTTCAAAAACCTTAGACGATGAGCTACGAACACCATTCAATTCTGAGGATGACGAGGTGCAAAGCAGACAAACAAGGGCTGCAGATTCTGGTGATTTTGTTTTGAGTAAAAAATATATATCTTTGCAGGCCATTAGAAATGAAATACGAGACTATTCTTTGAAAAAAGGATATGATATCAAGATTGTTAAAAGTGGGAGGAACAGATTGACGGCAAAATGTAAAGGAGTAGATTGTCAATGACATCTGCATGCGTCGGCCATGCAAAATGAGGCCACATTCCAAATAAAGTCATACTGTAATGATCACAATTGCGTAAGGGTATTGGATAATCGACACGCTACAGCAAAGTGGTTGGCAACAACTTATGCAGATAGGTTCAAAAGTCAACCTGACTGGCCCATTCATGATATTATCGAAACAGTGAGGCGGGAACACAAAGTTAACATTAAGTCAAGCCTTGCGAGAAGAGGAAGAACCCAAGCAAAAGAAGCTAATTTCGGGAGGAACGAAGAACAACTGAAGATACTTCGTTCTTACGGAGCTGAAATATTAAGATCAAATCCAGGTAGCACACTGGTAATAGATGGTGACCTGGTCGTTGAAGATAGAAATGAGAAGATGATATTTAAAAGAATGTACATGTGTATGGCTGCTTGCAAAGCAAGTTTGTTGGATATGGGCAGACCTCTTATTTGTTTAGATGGATGTCATCTGAAGGGAGCCAGCCCCGGCCAATTACTCACGGCCGTGAGTATTGATGGCAACAATAGTATATATCTCATAGCTGTTGCCAACGTGGAATCAGAATCCCAAGTCTCGTGGAAGTGGTTTTTGGAGATATTGCGAAACGACTTAGGGATTGACGAAGGCCGAGGATGGACATTTGTGTCAGATCGACAAAAGGTATATATTGTTATTACTATTATTATTTGGATCGGCAGAAGTTATTATTTTAATCTGAGCCTGTTTTTCTTTAAAATTGCAGGGATTGTTGAATGCTGTGGACGAGATATTTGGTTTAGCCGAACACCGTTTCTGCCAGAGGCATATGTATGCAAACTACAAAGGAAAATTTCTGGGTCTATCGTATAAAGATGTGATGTGGAATGCAGCAAGGGCTACAAGAAGGGAATATTTTGAGCTAGCAATGAGGAAAGTATATGAGCTCAATAAGGATGCCCATGCATGGCTTCGACAAACACCACCTAGATTTTGGGCCAGTCATGCATTTTCGACAATTCCCAAGTGTGACTTGGGCTTGAATAATTTATGTGAGTCTCTCAATTCAATTCTTTTGCCGGCCTGGAACATGTCGATTTTGACGATGTTCGAGATGATTCGAAAGACCCTGATGACACGCATTGTCAAAAAACACGTGGAGATGCTCAAGGTAGAAGATGTTCTGTGTCCTAAGATTAGGAATAAGCTAGAGAGGCTGAAAGGGACAACTTACGATTGGAGGGCTGAGTTAGTGAGAAATGCACTGTTTCAGGTTTGTTCAACTTGTCCATACTGATATGTTCTTCTTAGTTTTTTCTACTTGTTCATACTGAATTTGTTTATGCACTGTTTCAGGTTAGCAACGGCGACGAACAATATATCGTTGACCTCAATGAAGGCGAGTGCGCATGTCGAGGGTGGGAGATTTCTGGAATCCCTTGTGTTCACGCCGTTGCATGCATTAATTTGATGAGAAAGCCGATGGAAGATTATGTTCATATATATTATCATCGGGACACATATCTGGAGATGTATTCGCACTTCATTCGTCCCATTAATGGGCAACAAATGTGGCCAGAACCAGAGAATAGGACCCCAATCATTCCGGGTCAGAGAAGGCCTCAACCCGGTAGGCCAAAGAAGAAAAGAATTCGTGATGTCGATGAGCCTTCTACCACTTCTCGTGCTCTGCGTGGTTTGACTTCTAAGAAGAAGTCTACGATGACGTGTCGTAAATGTGGACGCCAGGGGCATAACAGTCGCACATGTTCTGAGAGGGGATCCACTTCACGTGCTTCTGCTTCGCGTGACACATTTATGGGTTTCCAAACCGTTGGCTGGACACAGATACATTTTTACTATTATTCTCATAAACAAAATTTCGCTATTATGTTCTAATATAACTCTCAATACGTGCAGGAATCTACTACAGGCAATGAAGAAAGCGGCCATGAGAGAGAATGATGGATATCTTTGTCCGAAACTTCCACGAGAAAATGATTCGCTCGGACAACTATCTTTTTGCCCACGGTACCATATCCCGGTCTTCTTTGAAGGCTCATAGCCTTTGAAGAAACACGCCATGAGAGAGAATGATGGAAGACGATGACATATAGATGGTGGAGAGCGGATCATCTTTATTTTATGTATATTTGATGTATCTTATAGTTTGTACAGCAAATTGTATTTTATAATGCCCAAATTCAACTTTTCTAATGTCCCTTTTATAATTAAAGTGAGAAAAACATTAGAAATTTGGGCAGAGTTTTCTTTGTTTTTAGTCTCCCCGACAGCTAGTATCATCCTGCATATTTGAATATCCAAACAGTTCTAGTATTTTGTTTCAAACATCAATTGCATCCAACAAAAATAAATATAACTAATGTACATCAAATTAATGAATATCCAACTACAAGTACTACAAATTTTCATCATCCAAATACAGTACATCATCAAAGTTTACAAAAAAAATCTGTCTCTGTGCATCGCCCTCTGTCGTCCCCTCTCTGCACGTAATAAAAGAAAGTTAGATTATAATGAGTTGAAATGTAATTAATAATGAGAAAAATAGGTTCAAATATACCTAAGCTTGGGCAGCGTCCTCATCTCCAGCCCCCGGCAGCACACCCTCGTCATCTCCAGCCCCCGGCAGCACACCCTCGTCATCTCCACCCCCGGTCAGGAGTACCTCATCATCGTCACCATCGGCATCACCTCTCCCAAGATCGTCGGGATCAAAGGTATGGACCTCTATCAAATCCTGGATAATCCGTCTAGTCTCTCTGTGGTAATCCATCATCTCTGTGAGGTACTCCATAATGTTTGCTCGACCAGACGTCGCCTATGATCGAACAGTCTGCACCTTCATTCGAACAGACGCCACCTCTGTTCGAACAGCCTCTATCAGCGTCCTAATAGAAGCCATATCCGTGGGAGGCACGATCTGAGGGGGGATTTGCCCTCGACGAGGGTGTTGCAGCACAGGAGGGGGCCGAACATCATTCCCCTCCGTCCACCTTCCGTCGACCTCATGCAGCTCCATCTTCACCAAATGCAGCCTACCAAATTCATCCGCGGTGTAACGACCTCGTTTCCCAGCAAGATATTGTCCGCTCTGGGGATTGGGCCGCAGCCCAATATCCTCCCCTCACGGATTTGTTTGGCGAGAACTTCCCGGAAGGTCACCCAACCTGGAATTGCTCTCACCGAAGCACTTTTAACTTCAGAGTTCTTATGGGATCCGTTGTCAATTGTGCTCCAAAACGCGTCTTGCTATGTTGGAAAGGTCTCTTTACATATGTTTCATTTCCACATACTTCTCCAAGCGATGTGGGATTGTGACGACCCCCTTTTTACGACCTGTCACCTTTCGGTTCGCCCGCGCGGACGTACCGCCATCCGGGTTCCTGTTCGTGCAGCCATCGTACCCATACGTGCATATTCGGGTCATCACAATCACCCTCCCTAGGGGGCCCAACGTCCTCGTTGGCCACATTTCCGGTTGGGTACAGGCTTTGATACCATTTGTAACGACCCCTTATCCTAGCAAGATATTGTCCGCTCTGGGGATTAGCCACAACCCAATATCCTCCCCTCACGGCTTTGTTTGGCGAGAACTTCCCGGAAGGTCACCCAACCTGGAATTGCTCTCACCGAAGCACTTTTAACTTCGGAGTTCTTATGGGATCCGTTGTCAATTGTGCTCCAAAACGCGTCTGCTATGTGGAAGGAAAAAAAAAAAACTAGTTATCATGTCACGTCAAGTTTTTTACTTAAACGTGATGAGAACGACGTGTATTGACGACTCCAATAACCTTCATGGGACGAATAAATAAGACTGCGAATGCGTTTTGATGACGTATAGAAACTTGATATCAATCGATTTGCTTCAAAAGGAGCTGAAAGTATAAGCAAAATGAGTTTACCTAAGGTATCCAGTTCACATTCAAGGTTTTAACTTGAAGTTATGAGAAACGACGTTGTATGAGTGACCAATTAAACCTTCATAGACGAGGAATTCAGACTTAGTAATGCGTTGGTGTGATGACCAGGATGTGCACGTATGGGTACGATGGTGCACGAACCGGAACCCGGATGGCGGTAGTCCGTGGCGGGCGAGACGGAAGGTGAGGGGCGTTAAAAAAAAAAAGCGGGGTCGGCACAATCCAAAATCGCTTGGGGAAGTATGGGAAAAGAAAACATATGTAAAGAGACCCTCCCGCCATGAAGAAGCGTTTGGAGCAGAGGACAACGAACTCCATAAGAACTTGAAGTTAAAAGTGCTTGGCGAGAGCCATTTCCAGGTTGGGTGACCTTCTGGGAAGTTCTCGCAAACAAAGCCGTGAGGGGAGGATATTGGGTTGGACCTAATCCCCAGAGGACATATCTTGATTGGGGAAAACGGGTCGTTACAAATGGTATCAGAGCCTGTACCCAACCGGAAAGTGGCAACGAGGAAGTTGGGCCCCCGAGGGGGGGTGATGTGATGGACCTGTGAAATGTGAACGTTATGTGTACGATGGCTGCCACGACCGGAACCCGGATGGGGTACGTCCGCACGGGGCGAACCGGGAAGTGACAGGTAGTAAAAATGGGGGTAGTCACAAATCCACATCGCTTGGGGAA
>CM039504.1:31785178-31962678 GCA_022432975.1 Begonia masoniana
CGGAAGATGTGGATGACGTCAGGCGGAAGATGTGGATGACGTCAGGCGGAAGATGTGGATGACGTCAGGCGGAAGATGTGGATGACGTCAGGCGGAAGATGTGGATGACGTCAGGCGGAAGATGTGGATGACGTCAGGCGGAAGATGTGGATGACGTCAGGCGGAAGATGTGGATGATGTGGATGACGTCAGGCGGAAGATGTAATTTTAAAGGCAGCAGTGGATGCAGGCAGAAATGCACTGTTCACTTGGTGGAAGTGAACTTCAGACAGATATGAACTGTTCACCGGTGGAAGTGAACTACAGGCAGAAATGGACTGTTCACCGGTAGATGTGAACTACAGACAAAAAATGAACTGTTCACCGGTGGATATGAACTACAGACAGAAATGAACTGTTCACCGGTGGATGTGAACTACAGACAGAAATGAACTGTTCACCGGTGGAAGTGAATTTAAAGGCAGCGGAAGACGTGATTTTAAAAGCAGCGGTGGATGTGATTTTTAAAGGGCAGCAGGTGGATGTGACTTCTAAAGGGCAGCGGTGGATGTGATTTCTAAAGCAGCGGTGGATGTAATCAGGAAGATGTAGATTTAAAGGCAGAATTTGACAACTTTTGACAGGAAGACGTATAAGTAGGGAACATAAAATAGAAGGCATAAAGGTTTCAGACCTTCAAAACCCAATTCAAAACAAAACAAAGTTGTAAAACATGCTTTACAAATGACAGAGATTCAAGAAAAGCAGACTGCATGGATAGCTCTAAAATTCGAGACCATCCATGCACAACCTAAAAGGAAGAACTCAAGCAGTTCCAGAATGTTTTCACAACAGAGATACAACTGTCAAACAGTGGTTTTAAATACTTGGACACCAAACCTATTCATTATTCAAATTTCCAACAGAGTTTTAAAAACAAAACACCAGAATCCCAGTAGAGTTTACAGACATGAACTTTACTTTAAAAACTTAAACCTCGGGATAGAAATATGTCTGGCTATCACAACCACCCCCAAAAGTTCGAGCCACCAACCACCTATTCGTCGGACTGAGGCACAAAGCCCACATCCAAGGGATCCGTACCTACATCAGAGAGTTCAACTATGAGCCTAGAGCTCAGTAAGAACATATAAAAATGCAGTGATGCATATGCTATGCATGAACTTTCAGATTACAGTGACAGTACAGTACATTACGTTTCACTAGCAGGGGGTATAAGTGGGGCTTATAGGGGAACTGGCGCAGTAGGGTGCACTTTCAGACACCGTGCACTTTCAGGCACATTTCAGAACATACAGTACATTACAGCAGAGCAGGGGGCCAGTCCCCGTCCCACACTTAACCGATATATTACATTCAGATTTTATCTTTCTTACTTCAAACCGTGTACATAAAATATTTTGCATGAAATTTTGGGAAAATCGTGTATGCATGGACATTTACAATGCTTAAAATTAAAACAGCGGACAACAGAAATAGCACAACAGAACCTAGAGAGAAAAACAGACGACTCGAATTATAACTCCAACTTATCTACCTGAAACCTCTAACAGAACTGAAAACCCAGTACCTCCGTGATGTAGGGCCTTAAGGGCCAAACCTATGCGTATGAACTTACCTGATTGTCCGAAAAGCAGCAAGCTTTGCTCGTGAAACCACGGTGATGCACGAACCTATGACATGCACGAAAAGGGAAATTAACAAGCTGCAAATGCTAACTAATAACTTAGTAGAATATGCTTCAAACTCCATTCAAACCTTTAGAAAACAAACCAATGTGTTTTCATGCAAAGACAGTGAGTTCTCTCCAAATTATCGTAACCTCAAACTTCAACAAAACTCACATTTTAACTTATCTAAACTCGTTAGCTTTAGCAGATGTTTACCTTAGGCAGAGAAACATAAGAAAACTGAGGAGATCGAAGGGGCTTCAAGGGGCGTTTGTCGTCTGGAAGGGAGAAAACAGAGCGGAGTGGAAAGAAACAGATAAGAAATGAGGGTTTCACGCTGGAGGAAAGAGAAGAAGAACATGGCTTCTTCAACAAGTTGTCAAGTGTCAAGCACTCATTAGTTCCCTCCCACCAACCTTAATTGGTTTCCTAATTTGCCATTCCATTGGTTTCCAACTAATTTGTTAATTAGTTAATCAACTCAGTGTTTCCATTAAACGCACTGACAAATTCATTAAAACGTTCGTCGTAATAATATAAACATTAATCCCGCTTAAATGACTCGGGGTAATGGTTACATGGCAAAATTGTCGGGTGTTACAATCGTATTAGAAACGTGAGTGGTACTACCAGAATCAATCCACCAAGTATTACAAGGAACTTCAGTTAAATTTGATTCGAAACATACGAAAGCACTAAGCTTACCTTTCTTTTCGAACCATATCTTACGTTTCAGGCAATCTTTCTGAAAGTGTCCTTGCTTTCCGCAGAAATGACACTTATCTTTCTATTCCTTCTTGTGGATTTGAAAGGAGGACTGAGATACCAATGATAGTCCTTTCTTACCCTTTCCATTTTTCTTTCCCGATTTCTTTCCAGCTCCTTCATAATTCATGAGATTGACGGCTTGAGTTCCTGGTTTCTTAAGTCTTGCTTCTTCCTGAATGAGCATACTTTGCAATTCATGCACATTCCATTTATTCCTCATAGTGTTATAGCTCATATGAAATAGGCCATATTGAGGAGGCAAGGAGTTCTGGATAAATGTGACAAGGAAGTTTTCATTTACTTCCATTCTCATGGTCTTTAGTCTTGCTGCCATGTTTGTCATTTCAACAACATGTTCATGCATAGTACGAGAACCATCAAACTTCATGGTGGTCAAAGTACCCATTATTGTTCCAACTAGTGATTTATTAGCCGATTCAGACTGAGAACATTCTTCTACAAATTTCATAAATTCCTTAGCACTTTCAGTTTTCAGAAATGTGAACTTGATGTTGTTCGCTACAGTCATCCGTATAAACATTAAGTTTAGTCTGTTTGATCTTTCCCAAGCATTATAGGAAGATCTCTGATCACCGAGGTGAAACTGAACTTATTCGCATCATTCAGAGAAATTTTGACCAGAAAACTTAACAACAGACGTGGCTTGCGAATTAAGAGAAACAGGAATAGATGCTGCAAATATAAAACATACTCATACATTAATTCTTTGAGTCATAATGCAATCAGACAATCATAAATATATATTGAAGTTCTCCTTTGGGTGACACAACAATATATAATCATCAACATAATCGATGCTCAATATATTTTCACATAATTGGTAATTAACATACTCGTAATAGACATGTTTGTTATCTTTGAATATACAAAATACACCCAATCAAAGCATATCAATTTACCACACTCATATTCATAATTATAAAATAATCAATCCACTTTTTGGTGATTTCACATATTTTATAATCATAAAAATCATTATACTCATGTTAGAATCATAATTTTCATCATGTCATTTCATTATCGAGCATCATATAAAACATGAGTTATTGACTTTAGTAAATTTGATATCTGAAAAAACCTTTATAATTCGATCACTTTGGTGACTAACGAATTCGATAGAATTCAGATATCAAATTAAATACACATCAAATAAATAATATCTTGATTTAAACAAAAAAACATTCAAAAATCAAGAATTATTTCATAATGTCAAACATGAAACAGTAATTTCAAAATTTCTTAATTTTACTGATTATTCATCCTTATTTTAACAGAAACAATTATTCAACAGCGGATAAACATATAATTCATAATTAGAAAATCAATTGTTCTCAACCATGCTCTGATACCACATGTAGACTTAAGTATGATAGCTTGATTTTCTCTATTCGTTCCAGAGAAATAACAGGATCATGAACAATTAATTTTTACAAGTCTTAGATAAAGAGATATGTATCACTTACTTTGATCCATGAATTAGATGTTTGAAGATTTGATTTCTCTCCCTTAACCACTTAAATTTCTTTTATGAAGGCTTGGATGGAAAAAGCCTTGCTCTGTTCGGTTGGATGCAGAGATGATCAACTTCCTTTTCTATTATTGCATTAATATCAAGTTCCATCAACTTAATTAAAATACAATTTTGCATCAATAGGATTTGGACAATTAGAGTCACATCACGTGGGTGTTACAGTAAGTGACTGTTGGTCTTCCAAAATTTGAAGTCTTTATGGAAGAACTTTCGCAGAACAGCCAGAGAACGTAAGGGATGATCGGTCGATAATATCTCTGCCGAACAGAAACACCCTATCGGTCGACGATCTGTCATCGGTCGACAATGTTCGTGCCGAACAGAAACACCTAACTAAAATCGGTGGACATCCTGCAATCGGTCGATGATCTCACTGTCGAACAGAAACACCTAACTGAGATAGGTCGACGTTGTAACGCCCCGAGTTTTCTGAACCCGGTTCGCTACTCAAAAACTCGTGCATAAGTAAGAAATTTTGGACAAATCTTTTTTTTTTAAATTTCACTTGAAGGTCAAAATTTGATGTTTACTGAAACCTCAAACCTTAAATCTTGCAGCAGAAGAAAAATCATTTGAGTAAAACCGAGATTAAATAGGTCTGTAAGCCAATTTTTGGGAATATTAGTTAAAATATTAAGGATTAATTTCAACCAACAGAAACCAAGACTTAAGCGTGAAAACTTGAAAATCGTAAGAATCAAACACATCTACCGCTAAACAAAGTCAACAAAAAGGGGCGAAAATAGAAACTGAAGGCTTCCACCGATCACAAAACGAAAAAACTTAATATACACATCTACCGATGACGTAAACTGGATGATTCATTCATCTAACTCACACCGGTCACAAAACGATAAAACTTATTATACACATCTACCGATGACGTAAGCCGGATGATTCATTCATCTAACTCACACCGGTCAGAAAACGACAAAACTTATTATACACATATACCGATGACGTAAGCCAGATGATTTATTCATCTAACTCACACCGGTCACAAAACGACAAAATCCTTTACTCACAAAACAAAACACATCGCCCGATCACTAAACGACAAATTTACTGCCTACATCTTCTGATGGCTTTTACTGAAGACATCATCCGATGACTTTTACTGAAGACATCATCCAATGATGTCAGCCGGACGATTCACCCATCTAACATCTACCGGTAGACAACATCTTCCGACAGACAACAGAAACAACAACTCAGCATAGCAGCTTATCAAGCATTTACATTCTACACAACGAATAACTCTGACTACTAAGAACTTGAGTATTTCACTGAAACCCTTAAAAAAACAATATAAATCCACAGATTTTAAAATCCAGAGTAGTAAACTACGACTAATACCAAATCATGTTCTCATACTCGAAAAGAACAATTCATAAATATGAAGGAAACAACAAACTACCAATGTGACTGACATTCTTTGTATACTTAAACAGAACCCTTGAAGACTACGCATCTCACCTACTGACATCAGTTAAACCGCCCCATCAGTTGCCAGATCAATGTATGAATGTACCCCTCCAACCTGCCTAGCTCTCAGCAAACTCAGAGAACACACCTGCTGTCACTTCTTCACCTACATCACAAAACTCATCTATTAGCCTAATGCTAAGTAAGTAAAGCAGTAATGAAATGAAATGCTGAAACATAAATTCCTAAACATGCAGTTTCTATTTTCTCATCTATGTTGCATATGCATTCGCTTCTGATCTGATCCCCTGTGAAATTGGGAGTTGGTGTCACGACCCTAACACTGTACCTAATTTCCCGTACTATTTTTTTTTATCCTTATACCAATTTAAAATAAAACATTAAACAATTAAATAAATAAATTAAAACATATAATCAATCGACTGAACAGAGAGGGGGGGCAGAATCGACAATTGGCCACCAAAACGAAGGGGCGATCGATCGCCCAAAACAGGCGATCGATCGCCCAAAACAGGCGATCGATCGCCAGTTACCAAAATAGGAGGGGCGAATGTTCGCCCCTTGGCGATCATTCATCGCCCAGCGATCGCCATTGCCTGGCGATCGCTCGGCAAGCGCTCTGGAATTTCTTCCAGAGCGCAGCATAGAGGGGCGATCGATCGCCAACCCCTGGCGATCGATCGCCAACCTCTCTGGAATTTCTTCCAGAGAGGTTAGCTCCTCTCTTTTCCCTTTCTCTTCTCTCTTTTTCTTTCCTTCATCCCTTGCACATAACTCCTACATACCCTCATAACCTCACCTATTCCACATATATTTACTCATTTCATCAACTTACCCCCAAACCAATTCGAGACACATTTTAACACGAAACACGTTTTTACAAAAACAAACTGCATGGATATATTTAAAACCTAAACAAATCCTCCTGTTTTGAAATCATCCATACAGTTATAAAATTAGTTTCTAAAACATTTCAAAACGCCTATACATTAACCTATCCAGATCCAAACATCCTATAATGTTCTATTTATACAACTATCAATCAAAATCATCCCAAAAACCCCAAAATCTATACATACGTCCCCACGGGTCAGGTAAGCGTCGACTGCGCCAGCACACCACCGCAGCCATCCCTCGTCAACTGGACTCATGCCTCAGGAGGAGGAATCTCATCCTCACCTGTATCCTCGTAATCACCTACACCATACAATACACTATGAGATAAAAATCTCAGCAAGCCCTCATAAATGCAACTATATGCTATGCAAGTGAGTTCAGAAATCATGCAGCATTTTCTTTACTCTGTGGGTGTCACCGAGATCTCAGCCTCCTAACCGGAGAGAGCACATCCAGCGGTCGGACTACTCTTTCCAGCTAGAAGAGGGGGGTACACGCTTACAACACGTACAGCCGTGCCTGAGCCCCATCTCGCGTGACCTATAACTGTATGAGTATGTGTTAAATGCGGTATTGTGACAGACCCCTTCGTGCCTACACAATAGATCAATAGCCCCTCTCCAGGCCGCATTACCATTTTCTTAAAAACATCGTGTAGAAATTCATTTTCATGCTTTTTCTTTAAAACACGTGATGCATGAACAATTCATAACAGAATTTAAACACTCAGCATACATACCATCAAGACGGTAAAACATAAACTACAAAACAATTAAACCTAACTACCCAACCAAAGCAATATAAACTAATGCGTCACCAAACTCTTCGAAACTACTTCGATGTACGGTGTAGGCCAATCGGCCAGAAAAGAATCACGAGAACTTACCTCGTGTCCAAAGCAGCTCAAGCTCCGTCCACGAGCGTTGTTTGTCTGAAGCAAAACACAATATCGACGTTAAAACTAATTTAAGCTATCGATCGTCCAAATTTACAAAACCTTAACTAAGGAATCTCCTAACGTTTCAACTTAACTTATCGAGGCATTAAATCCATTAATCTACGCTCGATACCCCGAAATCCAATTTACGAGTTTTCCGAAAACCCGAAATTTACAAATTTAACATTTCTCCTCAATCGTCCTAACTTCTTCCAATAACGCTTAATACGTGCAATACGTTCGTAAACTATAACAATCTATCAATTTCGAACCCTAAATCTCGACTTTTAAACGAAACCTAACGAAACCTAATTGTTTAAAAATCCATAAACATTGAAATAAAAGCTCTAAGATTGTAGGTTCATACCTAGAACGTCGATTGGAGGAGAAAGCACGAAGAAAACGGAACAATCGGAGGTCGGAATGGGAATCGCCGTCGGAGAACAAAGGAAAAAGAGTTCTCAGGTTCGTGAACTCCAGAGAAGAAGAAAAAAAAAGTGAGGGAGAGAAGAGAGATTTGTTTATTTTATATAATTTAGTTTGAAAATTACTAAAATGCCCTTAGCACATATTTTCTATTTGTTTCGTCTTTCGTTTCGTTAATCGTCTATCTATTCGGGTTCTCCAAATTTCCTTATTTCACTAATATGTCCAACTTATTATTTGGGATTTAATAAAACTATCTGTTCGCAAAATGGACCTCGTTTACTATTTTTACTAAAACATCATTTATATTACGGGAAACTTAATTACTCGGAATATAGCGTCAAAACTCCTAAAATTCCCCAAAATTCATTAAAATTCTTATTAATCGTTAGGATCGAAATAAAGCTTTCCGTTTGGGAAACTGATTTGATTTGACATATTTACCAAAAATGCCACATAAATAATAAAATATACTATATCCAAAATCTGTACGAGCCGGGTATTACAGTTGGATCACTTCTCCCAAAGTCATAGATTCTCTCTCTCGATTAAAGGGCAGATTAGTTCCCTTAACAACTGTTCAGATCCCCCTGTGAAATTGGGAGTTGGATCACTCCTCCCAAAGTCATACATCCTCTCTCTCGATTAAGGGGCAGATTAGTTCCCTTAACAACTGTTACAGTCTGTTCATTCCTCACCACGCCATTTCATGTAAATTCATTTTCGTATACTTTCAAAATATGATGCATGACATACAAACACATTCAAGCAAACATAATCCTACTGTTTTGTGATGTAGGCCCGAAGGCACAAGCATACTTCACTTACCTGGCTCTCCTGCAAATGCTCGGTTTCAAACTACTTCAAAAGTTTTGTTCACCTAAGTCATAAACAAAATATTAACCAGATTTCTACTAAGCCTCATTCTAATCTATCCAGAAATCTAGGGATAATAGTTTGGAAGTTTAGTTCATAGTACATTCCCGATTTACAACAAAACCCGGAGTAGCTTACCCATACGGCATTCACAAAACTCACATTTATACTCTCTCTCCAATCATCGATAGCTACCAGTACAGCAAGAAATCGAAATATGGCTCACCTAGTTCGGAGAAGATTCGAGTAGAAGAATCGTCTAGAGAACTCTGCTGCTTGAGCTGAAGACCGAAAGAGAGAAAATAGGGAATAGTGGCGGCTACAGTGCATTAAACCCAAACCTCTTTTCTTAAATACGTTATCCACTTTTAAATTTCTAATTACTCTTATACCCTTATCTAGTCATCCACTAACCCTACTTTTATTATTGCCATTTAAAGTGTACCATTAATTAAAAGAATAGAGAATTAGTTCGATAGAACCAGGTGTTACAATCTACCCTCCTTAAAAAAATTTTGTGTTCAAAATTCAGTACCTAAATAATTCTGGATGTTGGTCCATCATGTCTTGCTGGCACTCCCAGGTTGTCTCCTCTATGTTCTGGTTGTGCCATAAGACTTTCACTAATGGAACCTCTTTATTGCGTAATACCTTCACTGCATAATCTAAGCTCCTTACTGATTTATCCTCATAAGCAATAGTAGGTTGAATTTCAATGTTCTGCACACACTGTGTATCCCCTCCATAGAAGCAGTAGCTGCACCTGATAGGCTGCTCTCCCAACTCTCTTCAGAATAGTGAATGGTCCAATAAATCTGTGGTTCAACTTGCCTCTTTCCCAAATCTCACAACTCCTTTAAATGGTGATACCTTGAGGAAAACTTCATCACCTACCTCAAACCTCAGTTCTCTACGTCTTCTGTCGGCATAGCTTTTCTGTCGGTTTTGAGCTGTTAAGATCCTCTGGCGGATGAGGGCAACCTTCTCAACAGTTTGTTGCACAATATCAGGACCATGCAACTGTGCTTCACCAACTTCATCCCAGTACAAAGGAGATCTGCACTTTCGTCCATACAATGCTTCATACGGTTCCATAGCGATAGTTGCCTGAAAACTGTTATTATAAGAAAACTCCACCAACGATAAATATTTACTCCAAGAACCCTGAAATTCTAATGCACATGCACGGAGCATATCCTCTAGGGTCTGAATAGTTCTCTCAGATTGTCCATCTGATTGAGGGTGAAAAGTTGTGCTAAAACTAAGCTGTGTTTCCATAGCCTTGTGCAAACTTTTTCAAAACTTAGATGTGAATATAAAATCCCAATCTGACACTATGGTACCTGGAACTCCATGTAATCTAACAATCTCTTGCACATACAATTCAGCAAGTTGATCCATCGAGTAAGTCATCCTTATCAGCAGAAAGTGGGCAGATTTAGTTAATCGATCAACTAACACCCAGATTGCATCATGTCCCTTTGCTGTTCTAGGCAATCCCACAACAAAGTCCATCGTTACTTGTTCCCATTTTCATTCAGGAACTAGTAAATGTTGCAATGTTCTCGAGGGTCTCTGATGCTCAGCTTTAATTTGCTGACAACACAAACATGATCCTACATACTCTGCCACACTCCTTTTCATGCTTGGCCACCAATAATGCTGTTTAAGATCCTTGTACATCTTTGTACTCCCAGGGTGAACAGAGAATCTGGAAGAATGTGCTTCAGAAAGAATCTCATCTCGAATTTCTTTAATGGCAGGAACAAACCATCCATTTCTAAAACTTAAGGATTCCATCAGCAGAATAGTTAAAATCTGATTTGTCCGTAGAATCCATGCTTAACTTGTACTTGTTACACTCGTCACTATTCGTCTGAGCTTCCTTTATTTTCTCCAGAATAGTAGGCTTTAAGGTTATGGCTGAAAGTATAGCTGATACACTGGATACTACCTCTAGATTAAACCTTTGGAATTCAAACTCTAATGCTAATGACGTATCGAAAATCATAGTTGGGGTTGATGTCGTTACTCTACTCAAAGCATCTGCCACAACATTTGCTTTGCCGGGATGGTACTTAATCTCAAAATCATAATCCTTTACGAATTCCAACCATTGACGTTGCCTCATATTTAATTCCTTCTGTGTGAAGATATATTTCAGACTTTTAAGGTCCGAGAATATTTCACAAGTTTGTCCATACAAGTAATGCCTCCAAATCTTAAGTGCAAATACCACTGCAGCTAATTCTAGGTCATGTGTATAGTAATTCTTCTCATGTGTTTTCAACTGTCTAGAAGCATAGGCTATTACCTTACCATCTTGCATCAGCACACATCCAAGACCAATTTTGGAAGCATCACAATAAATGCTGAAATTACTATTTTCAACAGAAATGGTTAATATTAGGGCATTGGTTAGTTTCTGTTTCAAAGTCTGGAAACTGGATTCACATTCCTCAGTCCATGCATACATAATGTTTTTCCTAGTTAACCGAGTGAGGGGTGTAGCAATCTTCGAGAATCCTTCAATAAATTTCCTGTAGTATCCTGCTAACTCAAGGAAACTCCGAATATCTGTAGCATTCTTCGGTTGGGGCCACTCCTTAACTGCTTGAACCTTGGCTGGATTGACAGATATCCCATCTCCAGAGATCACATGACCAAGAAAGTGTACTCTGTTCAACCAAAACTCACACTTGGAAAACTTAGCATAAAGTTGGTGTTGTCTAAGTGCTCCTAACATCAAACTCAAATGCATTGCATGCTCGTCCTTAGTACGTGAATAGATTAAAATGTCATCTATAAACACAATGACAAATTTGTCCAAATACTCATGAAACACCCTATTCATAAGATCCATGAAGGCTGCTGGTGCATTCGTCAATCCAAAGGACATAACAAAAAACTCATAATGTCCGTACCTTGTGCGAAAGGCAGTCTTTTGGATATCTTCAGATTTAACTTTCAATTGATAGTAACCTGACCTTAGATCAATTTTAGAGAAGACTCTTGCACCATTAAGTTGGTCGAATAAATCGTCAATCATTGGCAATGGATACTTGTTCTTGACAGTTAGCTTATTTAGTTCCCGATAATCAATGCACATCTGCATCGATCAATCCTTCTTTTTGACAAAAAGGACAGGTGCACCCTACGGTGAAAAGCTAGGACGTATGAACCCTTTCTCCAATAGATCCTCCAACTGCTTCTTTAATTCTTTAAGTTCTGATGGTGCTAATCTATATGGATTTTTAGACACAGGCTCAGCGCCGGGGTAAACATCTACAACGAATTCAATTTCCCTATCTGGCGGCAAACCAGGAAGGTCATCCAAAAATACTTTAGGAAAGTCTTTGACAATTAAGACATTTTAAGGATTTACTTTTCCTACAAGTTGTGTGTCTAAAACGCTAGCTAAGAAACACAAATACTCTTCACATGGGGGAGGTCTAGTGTTAATAGAAGTCATCACAGACATTTCCTTACTCTTCATTGAAGCTTGAAAGCTATGTTTCAAACTACCAGGGGGTTGGAAACTAACTATTCCAGTCCTACAATCAATTGTGGCGTGATGTTTAAACAACCAGTCTATTCCTAGGATTACATCAAATCCCATTATATTCATAATAATAAGATCAGCAGGTAGATTTACGTTCCCTACTAACACATCACTGTCAAGCATCACTTGGTTAGAGTGCATGCGTTCACCAGAGGGTAATGCAACATTAAACACATGCATGGAAGGGGTAAACTGTACATCTAACTTATTAGCAAATGCAGATGCTATAAACGAATGCGTTGCACCAGAATCTAACAAAGTAAAAGCAGGCACAGAGTTGATCAATATAGTACCTGACACAACAGCGGGCTGTTCCTCACCCGACTCCATCATGGAGAATATCTTCGGTTTAATCATGGCAGGGCCACTCTTAGAAGCTGGGCAGTCTCTACTAATATGGCCGACCTTGTTACAATTGTAGCATATGGTGATTCTAGGCTTCGGGCATTCTTTGATCGTGTGTCCAACCTCCTCACAGTTGAAACACTTCCCAAAGCCCAATCTGCACTCACCCGAGTGGTTCTTCAAACACTTAGGACACTAGGGAAATTTCCTGGCATTCTGTATTTTTCCTCCTGTTCCTTGGCTATTCTGGCCCTCACTGGGCCTCTTCATTCCTCTTTGTTGGTGTGGCTGGACAAACTTTTGTGGGACCTCTTTTGGTCCAGCACACTTCCTTTCAGCTTCTTCCACTTCTAGAGCAGTGGACACGACTTCACTAAATGTCAAGCCTTTAATACCACAAAATTTAACTCCCCGGTAAATTTTCGGTTTTAGTCCATGCACAAATTTGAACACCTTATCCTCGTCCTTGAGAGCAAAATGTCCAGCAAACCTGGACAGGGACTCAAACTGCCTATTGTACTCGGTCACAGACCATGTCTGCTTCAAGTTCAAAAACTCCAACTTTTTCGCGGTTTGGACAGTGCTGTTAAAATACTTCTCATAGAAGACGTCCTTGAATTGTGACCAAGGCATCGCCAAAACATCAGTGGTGGTCTCTATTGTTTTCCACCAGAGTTAAGGTTCACCAGCCAAATGAAATGTTGCCAACGTGACATTGTCTCCTTCTCCGATGTTGGCACACCAAAACATACTCTCAATCTTTCTAAGCCATTCTTCAGCAATAACTGGATCAGATGACTGTCCATCAAACATGGGTTGTAATATCCGGCTTGTACGGATTTTTTTGAATATATTATTATTATATTATTGGATGGTATTTTTGGAAATACGTCAAATCAGGTCCGTTTTACAAAAAGGAAGCGTCATTACGATCCTAACGACTAATTGGAATTTTAAGGAATTTATGGGAATTTTCGGAGATTAAACGCTATATTCCGAGTAATTACCACTATCGTAAAGTAATTTACGTTTTACTAAAAATAGCAAATGAAGTCCGAATTGCGAACGGACAGTTTTAATAAAGCCCTGGCAATAAATAGGAGTTATTGGCAAAATATGGAGTTTTCGAGAATCCGAATCGTTAGCCGATTAACGAAACGAAGGACGAAACAAGAGCTAAGGGCGAAATGGTAATTTGCAAAGTCAATTTTTATAAAATATCACAAACCTTCTTCTCTCCCTCACTTTCTCTCTTCTTCTCTGGATCGCACGAACAGAGGCGATTTTTCCTCCTCTGGCCGCCGGCGATTTCATCATTTCCGACCTCCGTCCGACCTCCGATCAACCCGATTTCTTCACGTTTTCTTCCTCTCTCGCTACCCTTGGTATGTAGCTTTAGTCTTGGGTCGTTTATTTCGAGTTTTGGTTTGATTTAGGGTTAGGGTTTAAATTAGGTTTTCCGTTAAAAAACGTGATTTAGGCTTCGTAATTAATCGGTTAGCTATAATTACCTATATATTGAACGTATTGAACGTTATTGGACGAAGAAAAGTCGAATTGCGAAAAAGTTATAAATTGGTAAAATTTCGGGTTTTAGGGAAAAACTCGTTATTTGAGAATTTGGATAATCGAGCTTTAATTAACGTTCGAAATGCTCTAATTAGCTAAGTGGAGAATTTAGGAGAATTCGCTAGTTAAGGATTTTGTAATTTGGACGTTTATAGTTTAAATCGGTTCTAACCATGAATATCGTGTTTTCTCACAGACACACGACTCCCGTGGACGAAGCTAGTGATTCAGTGCGCTCCAGGTAAGTTTTCGTGACTTACTTTGACCCAAAGGTCTGCACCATACTCCGTCGTCGTCTCGAGAATACTCGAGGAACTGTTTGTTTTATGTTATTCTGGTTGGGTAGTTAGGTTAGTTGTTTATAGGTTCTGCTTTACTGCCATGAATGTATGCACGTTGGTTGTTTACTTTCTGCTTATATGAACTGTTCATGCATCACGGATTTCAAATGTCATGAAAATGGATTTCCGCACGTGTTTTAAGAAAAGAAAGGTAATCTGTAATTAATGAATGTAATCTGTTTCTGGTTACGCGAGGTGGGGCTCAGGCATGGCTGTAGGTTTTTTGAGCATGTACCCCCCCCCCCATCTAAGTGGAGAGTGGTAGTTCGACCGCGGAATGTATCCTTTCCATTTAGTGGGCTGAGATCTCGGTGACGATTCTGTCTGTGACGATTCTGTCTGTGACGTAATGTATATGAAATGTATCTGTAAATGAATCTGTAAAAGCATCTGTAAATGAAACGTTTTCTGAATGGCATACGCACGCATGCATGCATCTGCATTTACTTAGCTTACTGAGATTTCAATATCTCATATGTGTCTGTATGGTGTAGGTAATCTCTTAGGCGATATTGAGCCAGGTGAGGACGACGTTCCTCCTCCTGACGAGGGATGCAGTTGATGGATGATTGCTGTGGGAGTGCGCTGGGGCAGTCGAGGCGCGATACGACCCGTGGGGATGTATGTCTGGACTCTGGGTTTATTTTGGGATGTTTTGAGTTGATAATTGTATAGTATATTTAGGTTGTTTGGATCTGGATAGGATTAGATAACGTTTTTATAATTGTATGTAAAACGTTTTGGTTTAAACTGTTTAATGAATGTTTTGTAATCGTTTTGATTGGTTTAGGTTGATACGGTTAAGCTCGATGTTTAGGTACATCCACGCTGTTGGACTTCGCAAAGTCCGACGCGAATCGTTAGAGTTAGAATACGTTTTAAATGGTGGAGTTTAGGTTTAAGTTGTGAGTTTACAGTGATAGCTGGTGTAAAGAAAGCAATGTTTTGCTCTCTGGAAATCGGATTCCAGAGAGCAGTGTATGATGCTGTGAGTGATTGAAGGAAGGCATGAAGAAGTGTGAAGTGTCGCAGGTTTGAAGTCTGAAGGGGCCATCGCTGTATGCTTGCAGCGATCGATCTCTGCTGCAGAGCAGAGATCGATCGCCGCTAGTTTGAAGGGAATGAAGGGAATCGCTGCCATAGCTAGCAGCGATCGATCTCTGCTCTGCAGCAGAGATCGATCGCTGCTGCTATAATGCATTGCAGTGATCGATCTCTGCTGCAAGGCAGAGATCGGTCGCCTCCTCCATTTCGAGGGCAGAGTTCCAATTCTGCCCTCCCACTTCTTTAATTGTTTAAAATTTTCTTTTAAATGTTTTTAAGTTTTAAATTATTTATTAAAGGTTTGTTTTAAATGCTTTTAAGGTTCGGTTTAAATTCTGATTTCAGTTTCGATTTCAACCTCAGTTTAGATTATGCATTAAGTTTTATTTAAAGAATAGAAAAGTAATAAGTTAAAAAAAATATATATACGGGAAATACGGATACAGTATTAGGGGTGTTACAGTTATGGTATCAGAGCCCCCGGTTCGCTACTCACAAACTCGTGCATAAGTAAGAAATTTTGGACAAATCTTTTTTTTTTAAATTTCACTTGAAGGTTGAAATTTGATGTTTACTGAAACCTCAAACCTTAAATCTTACAGCGGAAGAAAAATCATTTGAGTAAAACAGAGATTAAACAGGTCTGTAAGCCAATTTTTGGGAATATTAGTTAAAATATTAAGGATTAATTTCAGCATGACGTAAGCCAGATGATTCATTCATCTAACTCACACCGGTCACAAAACGACAAAACTTATTATACACATCTACCGATGACGTAAGCCAGATGATTCATTCATCTAACTCACACCGGTCACAAAACGACAAAACTTATTATACACATCTACCGATGACGTAAGCCAGATGATTCATTCATCTAACTCACACCGGTCACAAAACGACAAAACTTATTATACACATCTACCGATGACGTAAGCCAGATGATTCATTCATCTAACTCACACCGGTCACAAAACGACAAAACTTATTATACACATCTACCGATGACGTAAGCCAGATGATTCATTCATCTAACTCACACCGGTCACAAAACGACAAAACTTATTATACACATCTACCGATGACGTAAGCCAGATGATTCATTCATCTAACTCACACCGGTCACAAAACGACAAAACTTATTATACACATCTACCGATGACGTAAGCCAGATGATTCATTCATCTAACTCACACCGGTCACAAAACGACAAAACTTATTATACACATCTACCGATGACGTAAGCCAGATGATTCATTCATCTAACTCACACCGGTCACAAAACGACAAAACTTATTATACACATCTACCGATGACGTAAGCCAGATGATTCATTCATCTAACTCACACCGGTCACAAAACGACAAAACTTATTATACACATCTACCGATGACGTAAGCCAGATGATTCATTCATCTAACTCACACCGGTCACAAAACGACAAAACTTATTATACACATCTACCGATGACGTAAGCCAGATGATTCATTCATCTAACTCACACCGGTCACAAAACGACAAAACTTATTATACACATCTACCGATGACGTAAGCCAGATGATTCATTCATCTAACTCACACCGGTCACAAAACGACAAAACTTATTATACACATCTACCGATGACGTAAGCCAGATGATTCATTCATCTAACTCACACCGGTCACAAAACGACAAAACTTATTATACACATCTACCGTAAGAGTCAAATCTACCGCTAAACAAAGTCAACAAAAAGGGGCCGAAATAGAAACTAAAGGCTTCCATCGATCACAAAACGACAAAACTTATTATACACATCTACCGATGACGTAAGTCGGATGATTCATTCATCTAACTCACACCGGTCACAAAACGACAAAACTTATTATACACATCTACCGATGACGTAACCCGGATGATTCATTCATCTAACTCACACTGGTCACAAAACGACAAAACTTATTATACACATCTACCGATGACGTAAGCCAGATGATTCATTCATCTAACTCACACCGGTCACAAAAACGACAAAAGTCTTTACTCACAAAACAAAACACATCGCCCGATCACTAAATGAAAATTTTACTGCCTACATCTTCTGATGGCTTTTACTGAAGATATCATCCGATGGCTTTTACTGAAGACATCATCCGATGACTTTTACTGAAGACATCATCCGATGACGTCTGCTGGACGATTCACCCATCTAACATCTACCGGTAGACAACGTCTTCCGACAGACAACAGAAACAACAACTCCGCATAGCAGCTTATCAAGCATTTACATTCTACACAACGAATAATTCTGACTACTAAGAACTTGAGTATTTCACTGAAACCCTTAAAAAAAACAATATAAATCCACAAATTTTAAAATCTGGAGTAGTAAACTACGACTAATACCAAATCATGTTCTCATACTCGAAAAGCACAATTCATAAATATGAAGGAAACAACAAACTACCAATGTGACTGACATTCTCTGTATACTTAAACGGAACCCTTGAAGACTACGCATCTCATCTACTGACATCAGTTAAACCGCCCCATCAGTTGCCAAATCAATACATGAATGCACCACTCCAACCTGCCTAGCTCTCAGCAAAATCAGAGAACACACCTGCTGTCACTTCTTCACCTACATCACAAAACTCATCTATTAGCCTAATGCTAAGTAAGTAAAGCAGTAACGAAATGAAATGCTGAAACATAAATTCCTAAACATGCAGTTTCTACTTTCTCATCTCAGTTGCATATGCATTCGCTTCTGATCTGATCCCCCTGTTAAATTGGGAGTTGGATCACTTCTCCCAAAGTCATACATCCTCTCTCTCGATTAAGGGGCGGATTAGTTCCCTTAACAACTGTTCAGATCCCCTTATGAAATTGGGAGTTGGATCACTCCTCCCAAAGTCATACATCCTCTCTCTCGATTAAGGGGCGGATTAGTTCCCTTAACAACTGTTACAGTCTATTCATTCCTCACCACGCTATTTCATGTAAATTCATTTTCGTATACTTTCAAAATATGATGCATGACATACAAACACATTCAAGCAAACATAATCCTACTGTTTTGTGATGTAGGCCCGAAGGCACAAGCATACTTCACTTACCTGGCTCTCCTGCAAATGCTCGGTTTCAAACTACTTCAAAAGTTTTGTTCACCTAAGTCATAAACAAAATATTAATCAGATTTCTACTAAGCCTCATTCTAATCTATCCAGAAATCTAGGGATAATAGTTTGGAAGTTTAGTTCATAGTACATTCCCGATTTACCACAAAACCCGGACTAGCTTACCCATACGGCAATCACAAAACTCACATTTATACTCTCTCTCCAATCATCGATAGCTACCAGTACAGCAAGAAATCGAAATATGGCTCACCTAGTTCGGAGAAGATTCGAGTAGAAGAATCGTCTAGAGAACTCTGCTGCTTGAGCTGAAGATCGAAAGAGAGAAAATATGGAATAGTGGCGGCTACAGTGCATTAAACCCAAACCTCTTTCCTTAAATACGTTATTCACTTTTAAATTTTTAATTACTCTTATACCCTTGTCTAGTCATCCACTAACACTACTTTTATTATTGCCATTTAAAGTGTACCATTAATTAAAAGAATAGAGAATTAGTTCAATAGAACCGAGTGTTACAGATTTCCTGCAATCGGTCGATGATCTCACTGTCGAACAGAAACACCCATCACATTTAAGGTTCATATGAAAAGAATTTCATTTTTTAGCATCTTCATGACACGGAATCGCCCATTGCAATAGTAATATGTAACATTTAAAGTAAAGATTTGGCAATGGAGAGCTTTGATCATCTGAAATACCAAGCAAGGAGGGATGCAGAGAGCCCATACCTGTAATGTTTTCATCTCTTGGGACATCAACTAAAACGGCAGGACCTGTCGGAACAAAAACAAGCATTAAAAATTCTCAAGTGATGTAGCATGACAGACCAGATAGGAAATAAGGTACAGAAACCACGATTTTCTTCACCAATATCTTCGATTATCACAAAAAACCATCAAACTTGAACTTCGATTATTACCCAAAAAAAGATAATTACAAAAGAAACTCGAACAAAACACTGTAAGATCCTCATTACCGTTTAGCACTTCTAAGTCAAGGGTGTCGACATCGAAGCCCGCATCAAAATATCGATCGACCATGTGACCAGGAGCATCGACGTGTGTACCAGCATGATTAGGAAGCTTAATTGTCGAGAAATTGGTTCTAGATCCATTCTTCATGCTCTTAGTGAGCCAAAGGAACTGGCCAAGCCCGTCTCTCAAGTCCCAGGAGGGGGGAGTTTGGGGTGTACCTGTGAGTACTATCAAAGATGCGACCACTACCATAGACCTCTGGACGAGTAGGGATGAGAATGTTTCCATTGCTTCAGTTTCTGAAATGTAGGGATAAGCCACGGAGGTCTCAAAGGCGAGAGAAAGAGTGAGAAAGCATGCAATGAAGGCAGAGAAAAATGGGAGATAGAGGAGGGGATTCAAGCTTGCTGAGGGGATTCAAGCTTGCTGCTTTGTTTCTCAAGGTGTGAGAGAGAGCCTGATAGTGAGGAGAGTACTGGGTCAGCTTTGCAGCAACGTCAGTACTACCAACCTCACACCTTTCTAGAATCATCATTTTTATTTTTATCATAAAACCAAATATTAGTATATCCCTGCCAACATCACTTTTATTTTCATCATACAAAAAGGGAATACTATATTTTGGCCAAAACTTTGCTAAAAGTACATTTTTTTTCACATGGGTCTGTAACTATGGTCAAAGACTTTTGTGGCAGGAAGAAGAACAATGGAGGAAACTTATGAGGAAATTTATGTCAATCTATATCGGGGCGCTCCTAGTATAATATTGTCCATTTTGTATTAGAGTCCTCATAAATTTGTTCTTAGAATTAACTCAAAATACGTTATACTAGATAGGAAAAAAAATTCTACTTATAAATCATATATTTTCATTATCACAAACGACGTGAGATTGTATATCTTCTCTAGTATGAGTTGGGTTCTTCTTATTTTCACATTACAAGGATAACCATCCATATTTATAGTGTATTTGTCACAATAGCTAAACCTGTAAATAAAGAAAAATTTATTTCAAAGGAAGAATTAGAAACTCATTTTAAGCATATTTATTTTCCATCTTTTTAAATAGTATACCAAACCTATTGGTGACTCCAATAATAAGAGAGATAACAGTTTCAAGGAGGAAACTCCAATGGTGGATCGTAAGGGGATTGTCAAGGGAGAAGAGATGGTTTTAGAGGAGACGAAGATTCAAAACTGAAAGAAATAGAAAAAGACTTTCCTACTAAGGAAGAGAGAAATGAGAAAAAATCTCCCATTGAATTAGAGAGACAGAGACTGAGTGACACGTGCAAAGTTAATGATTTTTTAATATCAAAGAGAGAAATGAGAAAAAATCTCCCATTGAATTAGAGAGACAGAGACTGAGTGACACGTGCAAAGTTAATGATTTTTTAATATCAAGATTTAAATTTCTATGGTTGATAGTGTGGTTTGAATTGTCAAAAAATAAAGGGTAAAGTGCAATTTGGCCCCTACAACTAGATGAAATGGGCAATTTACACCGTAAACTTGGATAAAGTGCAATTTGGCCCCTACAACTAGGTGAAATGGGCAATTTACACCATAAACTTGAATAATAGGCAAAAACAACCTTAATGTATTGATAATGGGCAATATGGCCCCTACCGTCATATTTTCTATTAAAAAATAACATTTTTTCACTTATTCATTTTTTTTTTCCCGAAATGCCCATCACTCGACTGAACCGGACCGGACCGGTTCGACTAATTGCATTTTGATTTTTGATTTTTTTTAATTCTATTCACGTGTCTTCTTTTTTTTGAGAAATAAGATTTAAAAAAATAAATAAATAAGAGTGGAATTAGCTGAACCGGTCTGGTCCGGTTCGGTCGAGTGAGGGGCATTTCGGGAAAAAAAAAATGAATAAGTGAAAAAATATTATTTTTTGATAGAAAATATGACGGTAGGGGCCATATTGTCTATTATCAATACATTAAGGTTGTTCTTGCCTATTATTCAAGTTTATGGTGTAAATTGCTCATTTCACCTAGTTGTAGGGGCCAAATTGCACTTTATCCAAGTTTACGGTGTAAATTGCCCATTTCACCTAGTTGTAGGGGCCAAATTGCACTTTACCCAAAAATAAAGTACAATATTGAATATATCAATTGTTGTCGCCTCTAAAGTACATAATCGAAGTTGCCAATTACCCTTGAAAAAATAGCAAGACAAAAATTGTTTTGGTCCGCATGATTTATTGTATATTTCAATTTAGTCATTTTTTGCTATTAAGTTATTATAAATTCAGCTTTATTGCTAAATGTTCATTTTGTCAATAAATTTAACAATAAATGTAGTTGATTCTTATTTTTATCTAGGTCGAGATGTTCAAGCCAACAAAATTATCATATTTAAGTAGTTATTTGCTATGTGATGGACTGCTAATAAGGATTTGGTAGGCTGCTAGTAAGGGTTTAGTCGACTAATTAAAAATTTCTTTAGCTAAAACAACGAGATATTTGTCAAAAAAAAAAAAAAAAACACATTGATGCAAATGAAAACAAGAATACAAGAAATGTGTAATTAAAATTTATTTATGAAAATTAACTGAATGATCGATCATCTAAACTTAGAAATGAAGTTACAAAAATTTAGTTGAGTAAACTAAGACAACAAGGTCTCAATCTCGAGGATAAATGCTATATTAAATATTTTATTCAAAATATTAAATTGAAAGAAAAACAAAGAAGTGAAATTTCACGTAAATTTTCCATGGACGTTTTGATTAGACAACACAAAATAAAAAAAGGCTCACACTAGAATGATAAGTTATCATAGTATACATAGCACTTAATGTCACTGCTAAAGAAACCAATAAAAGCTCATTGGCAATAATAAAATTAAAAAAAAAATTAGTCGCGACCTAATCTAAATTAAAAAAATGTTAATTAATGAACATCAATTAAGTAAAGACACTTGGCAATAATTAGAGGGTGACATGTGGCTGTAACAAAAGCCATAAGTGAGTAGGGTAATATTCAATTTAAATCCTGAAATATAGGGTATTGAAAAAAAACCACCTTCAAGTAAATTTTTGAACGATCTAAATCTCGAATTATTAAAAACATTCAAAATAAACCTTGTCGGCCCTCCGATCTCCAGATCATGGAGCCGATCTCACTTGGCACGTTCAAGTGAGGTCGGCGGGTAGTCACCTCTGTTCTCGATAAAAAAAACATAGCAAACGATACTAAATTTTTTAAAAAATTTTACCACGTGTTCATCATATCATTATAAGAGAATTTAGAAAGTTTCGTGACTTTTCAATACTTGTATGATTTATTATAATTTTTTACATCTATTTTATAGAATATTGTTTAAAAACTTATAATGTAACACCCGGTTTTACGGGATTTTATTATTCCATTATATAGCGGCATTTTTGTAAATATGTCAAATTGAGTCCGTTTTGCGAACGGAAAGTTTTAATGGAGCCTTAATAATAAATCGAAAATTATGGTGAAATAAGGAAATTTGGAGGAACCGAATCGTTAACTAAATAACGAGATGAGTAAAGAAATAAGATAGAAAATCAATGGAGGGACAATCATGTAATTTTGCAAGCCAAAATTTAATAAAAACATCACAAATTCCCTCCCCCACCCACGATTTCTCATTCTGTAATTTTCCTTTCAGAGAGCTTGGCGATTTTGCTTCTCTCTCGCGCGATTCTTCTTCCATCCGATCATCGATTTTCTTTACGCTTTCTTCTTCCACCGCGACCCTAGGTAAGATTCTAACATTTTGGAAGTTAGTATCCGAGTTTTAAAGCCGTTAAATTAGTTAGAGCATTCTTAAGGTTTCGTCTAAAATGACTGTGTGAAGTTAGAAATCATTGGTTATTGAATTGTTGGATGATTTAGAGGTATTTATGATTATAGGATAGCTAATTAGAACTAATGAGCCCTATTGGTTTAGACTCGGTTTTAATGCTGTGTGTTGTTAATTGGCTTAGTTGAACAGAGCTCTCGAATAGTGCTCGGTGTGCTGAGAACCCGAGGTAAGTCTTCGTGGCCTGTTTGGCCTATTGGCCTACACCGTAAGAGTAATTGTTGATCGAGGTTTTGGTGAATTTAGATGCTTCGGGGAGATAGAACGGGTAGTTTAGGTTGATTGTGTATTAGAATGCCTTCCTAGGTTCTTTTCCTTTTATGCATTGTACTATGTTTCTTTTACTTATATCGTACGATCCATGTTCATGCACCAAGTTTTCGAAAAGCATAAAAAATGAACTTCCAAGCATGTTTTCATGAAAAGTATAACGAAAAGGTATAAGTGTATGTAATAATGGTCACGGCAGGGTAGTGGTTCAAACATGGCTGTCGAGTGAAGCATGTTTTCCCCCTGGTTAGATACGAGGGGCTATCCAATCATCGGATGTGCCGCTTCTATCTAGTGAGAGCGAAGCCCCGGTGACATCATAAATGAAATGAATAGCGAAAAGATGACAGCATGATTTTAAGTATTGCATATGCATAGCATGCATTCCCATTTACGAGACTTACTGAGTCCTTTAGCTCATAGTTTAATTCTATGGTGTAGGTGATTTTAATACAGGTGAGGATGAGATTCCTCCACCAGAAGCATGAGCAGATTGAAGAAGAATGTTTGTGGGAGTGTGCTGGACAGTCGGTGCATTTTGACCCGTGGGGATGTAAGAAGGTTTTCTTTTTTTTGAGATTTTGATAGATAGAAGGATAGGAAAGATTGTATAGATGACTCATTTTAAGGTGTTTGGTACTAGATAACTTGATCTATGGATGGATGTATTTTGTATAATTTGTGAGAAAAAGTATAAACTGTCCATTTTGAAGATTTGTTAGTTTCTGCTTTGTACGTATGGGTGTTGGTGGAATATGTCGATTTTATGTTGAAATGAAATTTTTCTAGGAATAGTACAAGGGTTTAATTAAGGGTCGTTACATATAATAAATCAAACAATTATTGCAAAATCATGAAACTTTCAAAATTATCTTCCTATGATATGGTAAACATGTGATAAAAATTTCAAAAATATCTGATATCGTTTGCTATGTTTTTAGAGATAGCCATTATGAGTTTTTTAAAATTTAATTTAGGGTAATTAAATTTAACCGGTGAACCGATGATGTCCTAATTCAGAGTGGTTCAATTTCCTAGAGTTAATCGAACGTTAAATTAGGGATTTCATTTTCTAGGTTATTTTCATATTGGTTCGATTTGCTGATAGTGCATAGTTTGATGTTTGAATTGACGAAAAAAAATTGTTCGGTGTTTGAATTAAAAAAATCTCATAGTTTTATGAGAATTTTTGAAATCCAAATCGAAATTGAAACGGTAAAATTTCCGTTTCTAACCCTATAGCGGTTTAATTCGTAGAAATAGCAAAATAAATCCGTTTGACAAACGAAAAGTTTTATTAGAGTCCTAGGAATAATTTAGAGTTATTGGTGAAATAAGAAAATTTTAGAGAAACCGAACCAATAGCCGAACAATAGGATAAACGGAAGATTGAACCAAAGGGCAAACTTGTAAATTGCCAAGCCAAATTTAATTAAAACCCAAATGCCCTGTTCTTCTTCCACACTTCAACGAAAAATCACCAGAGAAGTACTTTGGCGATTTTTCTCCCCTTCCACGGCTCCTTCACTATTTCTCCACGGTTTGTCCTCCGATCTTTGAGTCTCCTTCACGTTTTCTCTTCCCCTCGCGATTCTAGGTGAGTTTCTAGTGTTTTTGGGCGTTAGTTCTCGATTTTTAGGTTGTTCAACGATTATGGTTTTGTTAGGTTTCATTGGAAATGGTTGGGCTTTGTTAGAAATGATTTGATAACACCCTATTTACAATTATTGAGCGTTATTGGTTGAAATAATGGATGCTTTTAGTGATAGGTTAGAAAAATCGGTTTTGGAAAGCTTTGAAATAATGTGAGCGTAAGTTGTTTGACAAAATGCCCGAGAGAAGTTTATTAGAATTTTAGGAAATTTCATTTACTTAGGAGTTTCGATAGTTTACGAGAATTCCTTGTTTAGGCTCGGTTTTAACAAAGAACACTGTGAAATGTGCTAGGTGGACGAGGATCACGGACGGCACCCGGATTGCTAAGGACGATAGGTAAGTTCTCGTGATTTACTGTGGCCGATTGGCCTACACCATATGTCGAGTTTTTGTTGTTGAGGATTGTTTGAGCATTGAATGTGTTTTGTGGTTTTGATGGGTAGTTTAGGTTTAGTTTGTTATATAGGTTTGTATTGCAATGTTTTGATGGTATTCTCGATATGTACGTTTATATTACGTATTGAACTGTTCATGCATCATAGTTTTCAAAATTCCATGAAAACGAATTTACGCATTGATTTTAAAGAAAATGAATTGCATGCATGTGGCAAGTAAAGTATCATAGTAAACAACACATGGTGGTTATTTGGGGAGAGGTTCAGACCTGGCGTTCCGTGGTGAGCGGGTCTCCCTCCTTTCAGATGGTGTGGGCTGTCTACCCTCTTGATGCGCCTTATCCATCTGACTGAGAAAGGACTCGGTAACAAAGATTGACACGTACTGAAATGAAATGACATGGACGGCTTTCATTGCATGCATGATCATGCATAGACATTTACGTAGAACTTACTGAGATTTATTTTATAGATGTCTTTATGGTATAGGTGACTTTGAGCAAGGTGAGGACGATGTTCCTCCACCTGACGAGCCTGCAGCTTGAAGGAGGATGTTCATGGGAGCGGCTGGCGTAGTCGATGCGTACACGACCCGTGGGAAGCATAGGTTATGTGTTTTGGGATTTTGGGTTTAAATGGGCTGATGGGTAATTGAATTGTATAGAAATATAGAAGGAAATGAATAGAAACACATTTTAGGATGCTTGTGTCTGGATAGGTTATAAACCGTTGTTTTGATGATTTTGAATAGCTTCCGCTATATACGGATGGTCGTTGATGAAATAGATAGGACGTCGATTGTTTTGATATGGATTTGGATGAATATTGATGAATGTGATGTTTTGGTGAAATAGAATGAATTTTGGTTGAGTTTGGATATTTTTAAGGTAGGTGAGGTTTTAAATTGAAACGGATGTTTCGCATCGGGATTTGATGGTTTTAATTAGGGTGTTCGGTTTTTGGATGAGTAATTTAGTTGGATTATTGACGGATATTTTGATGATGAAATTTTGTAACATCTTGAAATTTTGTATTAAGGTTTTAAATTCCGTACCCGATATTTTAGAAATTTTATTTATTGATTTTGAATTTTGGGAAGTGAAATTATGGGGAAGGATTTAAGAAATTTACTAAGTGGGCCAAACTAGAGGGGTAACCAAGCCCTAACTAAAGGTTGGGCTTTAAGGCATGGGTAGACTACATAAAAGAAGATGTGGTAGGTGAGAGGACCCAATTACATCTTGACACATGTCTAAACTTGTAGGAGAAGCCACCTCATTTTTATTTAGATAATATTTTAATTAAAAGGGCGTAATGAAAATGGGCATTTTTCTTCCACCTAATACGTAGCTCCCTTCTTCCCCCTTACTCTCTCTACGCCTCTCATCCTTTCTCCCTTCTCCTCCCACGGCTCCAACCATTTCTTTCCTTCCTTATCGATTTCCTTCAAGACTTTGGAAGATTTAAGGTAGGCTTTTAGTTTATGGTAGTTTTCTTTGAGTTAGGGCTAGGTTTTTATGGTGTTTTCATATGGGTTTTCTTTCCAATGTTAGGGTTTGCTCAAAAAAAAAAAAACAGAGAAAATTCCCTTCCTCTTTAAGTTCTTCCACGAATTTCCTCCATTTCCTTGAGGATTCAAGGTAAGGCAATTCCTCTTTGGTTGGTTAATGGTAATGGGTTGTTATTTGCGTTGTGAAAAATTTGGGGTTTTTGGTGTTGGGTGGTGATGCACGAAAAATGGTGGATTGTTGTTCTAAATGCTTGCTCATTTATAACTTACAATGGTATGGTGAAGGTTGATGGTGATTATGAATCAATATTTGATAAATTGGAGTAAAAATTGATGAATTTTGGTAATGTGCAAAACCGAAATTTATAGGGCAGATCGGTTTTCGAATTTCTGCCATTAAATGAGTTAGATCTTTGGTAAATGGACTCCACCATGTTAAACTAGACGTTTTAAGTATTCTATAGCATGTTGAACCATTGAATTCGGACGAGTATACGAAAAGTTATGAATTTTCAAAGTTTAAGTGAAATGGTAAAACGAAATTCCGGGCAGGTCACTGTTCCGATGAATTTTGACCCTCTTCCCGATTTTATCTTGCACAAATGTTTTTATGGGTTAAATTGGACACTTTAAGGAAGCCATGGCCTTTGGAATCAAGCCGTTTCGACATTTGTAGATGAAGTTATAATTTTTTGAAATTGGTTCATGTTTCGAGCTAGAATCTTAGTTTTTGTGATTTAAGTCAACTGATTTGCTTGTGCTGGTTTGAAATGCTTCATTTAAAGTGCCATACATGTTTATGTTCTTGTTGGATTAGATGGCTTGGAATTGTTGATGTTCGGTTTTAAAACTAATTGCTTTGAGATGTTTCAATTGGAGATATTGATTTCTTAGTTGATGTGCTTTAGGTTTCAAGTACAAAAAGAGATTCGTCAAGCTAAATTCATTTGTTAAGGACGTGAGGTAAGTCTCTGTGACTTGTTTGGCCGTCTAGGCCTACACCATATGAATTGAGTTGAATGAGGATATTGGAGATGTATTTGGGTAGATTAGAACGGGTAGCTAGTTTACATTCGGTTAGGTTATTAATTGTAGTGTTCATTGATTGTTAATGCTTTATTTTTCATTGTATCGTTATCGTTATTGCATCGAGCATGTTCATGCATTGTTTTCTAAGCATGCATGCAAAATGAATTTCAAAGTGTTTTACATAGAAAAAGGGTAAACAAAGTACGTAATTGAACAACAGAGATAATCACGCCGGGTGCGGTGGTTCAGGCATGGCTGTCGAAGGAAGCATGCTTTCCCCCCGTGTTAGATCCGAGGGGCTATTCAATCGCGGGATGTGCCGCTCCTATCTAACGAGAGTGAAGCCCCGGGTGACACATAGACACAGAAACAAAGAAATGAAAAGAATGCAGAGTTTCAAAAGAACATAGCATAGCATAGCATACATTTGCATTCACTTAGATTTACTGAGCCTCTAGCTCACGTGTTTAATTCTATGGTGTAGGAGACATTGAGACAGGTGAGGAAGACGTCCCTCCGCCTGAAGTATGAGCAGATTGAAGGAGGAGGCCCGTGGGAGTGCGCTGGCAGTCGGGGCGCGATTTTGACCCGTGGGGACGTACATAGGTATTTGGATTATTTTGGATAGAAATTGTTAGAACGTTATAGGATGTTGGGATCCGGATAGTTAACAGAAAGTATTTTGAGAAATCGAATGTATTTTGTAATGTTTTACTGATTTAAAAAAAAAACAGGAGGATATGTTAAACTTTTAAACGGAACCACGCGGTTCGTTTTTACGAAATAGATTGTATTTGAGTCGGGAAATGGGTGGATGATAGTATGTGCGACGTATATGTGTAGACGTGTGTTTGTTAAAGGTATGTAAAAGAATGCGATGAAGGAATGAGAAAAGAGACGAATGCAGTGTGTTGAGTTGTGAGTGTGTAGTGTGAAGTGCAGGGAGTGAGGAACGAAGGAAACAGGGGAAAAGGAGAAAAGGAGGGAGGCGACGGGTCGCTGAAAGAAAGGAGTTGGATCGCAGAACTCTCTGGTTTTCCAGAGGGTTCGGCGAACGTACGCGGGAGGAGTGGCGTACGATCGGTTTGAGGGTCGGATTTCACGTTTTGGAAACAGAACGTGAACCGACCGAACGCTTGAAGATGAGCGTTCGGGCGGCTGTGTGAGGGGCGCCCGAACGCAAGTCTTCATGCGTTCGGTCGCCTGTGCTTTTCAGGCAGAATTACCTTTCCTGCCCCTCCTCTGTTTCGATGGCCTTGTTTCTATTTGCCGATTTCTTTAATTAAGTTTTAATTGAATTAATAAATTGTTTAAGTTTGTTTAGGTGATCTCAACAAATAAATTTTCGAATGATTTAGAAGATTTACTTTACGATTTAAATTCCGCTCAAATGTCATGAGTAATTAAGGATAAAAGAAATCAAAATTTTTTACGGAAATTTAAGGGAATAGCTTAAGGGTCGTTACAAATTTGAAGTATGTAATAAGTGAAAAATTTGAAGAAAAACGGCAAAGTGGTAGAAAAATGGGCAAAAAGGGCGCGGGTGGCGCGCTGGCTGGGCGCTGGAGGCGCGCTGGCCGTGTGCGCGCGCGCGGGGAACACGCGCTGGGAGTGCTATGCGCGCGCCCAGGATGTGCCCGCCCGATCGATCGCGCCTGAGGGGCGATCGATCGGCGTCTATGGTCGTTTTTAGTCGGGAATCCAGAGCGGGCCCAATCGATCGCGCCAGGGGCGATCGATCGGCGTCTATGGTTGTTTTTAGTCGGGAATCAAGAGCGGGCCCGATCGATCGGCCTTTATGCCGATCGATCGGGGAGCGCCACACTTGGCCCTAATGTGATTTTTTCAAAAATTGACTTTTCAAAACACGTTTTAACCCGACCTTTTACGATACTTTTTAAACGTATTTTACGAGCGATCCCCAAGTATTTTAGAGGACTTTAAGGAACCAAAAAGTGAGTCAACCTTGTTCCGACAAATGGTTTTAACCTCGTTTTAGTGATTTAAACGTTGATGAACTTTAAGGTTAAGTTAGAGCCTAAATGTCTAGATATGGATTGAAAGCCCGAGTCCGTTCCCTAATGATTAAACAAATGAAAAGGAAAGGAAACGAAAAATGCAATGAAAGAAAGGTTTTTTTTTTTTTTTTTTTTTTTTTTTTTTTTTTTTTTTTTTTTTTTTTTTTTTTTTTTTTTTTTTTTTTTTTTTTTTTTTTTTTTTTTTTTTTTTTTTTTTTTTTTTTTTTTTTTTTTTTTTTTTTTTTTTTTTTTTTTTTTTTTTTTTTTTTTTTTTTTTTTTTTTTTTTTTTTTTTTTTTTTTTTTTTTTTTTTTTTTTTTTTTTTTTTTTTTTTTTTTTTTTTTTTTTTTTTTTTTTTTTTTTTTTTTTTTTTTTTTTTTTTTTTTTTTTTTTTTTTTTTTTTTTTTTTTTTTTTTTTTTTTTTTTTTTTTTTTTTTTTTTTTTTTTTTTTTTTTTTTTTTTTTTTTTTTTTTTTTTTTTTTTTTTTTTTTTTTTTTTTTTTTTTTTTTTTTTTTTTTTTTTTTTTTTTTTTTTTTTTTTTTTTTTTTTTTTTTTTTTTTTTTTTTTTTTTTTTTTTTTTTTTTTTTTTTTTTTTTTTTTTTTTTTTTTTTTTTTTTTTTTTTTTTTTTTTTTTTTTTTTTTTTTTTTTTTTTTTTTTTTTTTTTTTTTTTTTTTTTTTTTTTTTTTTTTTTTTTTTTTTTTTTTTTTTTTTTTTTTTTTTTTTTTTTTTTTTTTTTTTTTTTTTTTTTTTTTTTTTTTTTTTTTTTTTTTTTTTTTTTTTTTTTTTTTTTTTTTTTTTTTTTTTTTTTTTTTTTTTTTTTTTTTTTTTTTTTTTTTTTTTTTTTTTTTTTTTTTTTTTTTTTTTTTTTTTTTTTTTTTTTTTTTTTTTTTTTTTTTTTTTTTTTTTTTTTTTTTTTTTTTTTTTTTTTTTTTTTTTTTTTTTTTTTTTTTTTTTTTTTTTTTTTTTTTTTTTTTTTTTTTTTTTTTTTTTTTTTTTTTTTTTTTTTTTTTTTTTTTTTTTTTTTTTTTTTTTTTTTTTTTTTTTTTTTTTTTTTTTTTTTTTTTTTTTTTTTTTTTTTTTTTTTTTTTTTTTTTTTTTTTTTTTTTTTTTTTTTTTTTTTTTTTTTTTTTTTTTTTTTTTTTTTTTTTTTTTTTTTTTTTTTTTTTTTTTTTTTTTTTTTTTTTTTTTTTTTTTTTTTTTTTTTTTTTTTTTTTTTTTTTTTTTTTTTTTTTTTTTTTTTTTTTTTTTTTTTTTTTTTTTTTTTTTTTTTTTTTTTTTTTTTTTTTTTTTTTTTTTTTTTTTTTTTTTTTTTTTTTTTTTTTTTTTTTTTTTTTTTTTTTTTTTTTTTTTTTTTTTTTTTTTTTTTTTTTTTTTTTTTTTTTTTTTTTTTTTTTTTTTTTTTTTTTTTTTTTTTTTTTTTTTTTTTTTTTTTTTTTTTTTTTTTTTTTTTTTTTTTTTTTTTTTTTTTTTTTTTTTTTTTTTTTTTTTTTTTTTTTTTTTTTTTTTTTTTTTTTTTTTTTTTTTTTTTTTTTTTTTTTTTTTTTTTTTTTTTTTTTTTTTTTTTTTTTTTTTTTTTTTTTTTTTTTTTTTTTTTTTTTTTTTTTTTTTTTTTTTTGAGGCTACTTGGCTCACGTTAACCCCAATAATTTAAATAGAATCAAACACAGCAGAATTTAAATCTAAATCTCCCGGTACTATTTTAGATCATACCTAGCTGCCTAGACTCACTAAATCCTCTTAATCCTAACCTTTAAGCACCACGGCGTCCTTTCCGAAAATTTCGGCAAAGTAACGGCTGAAAATGGCGCCTCCAAAATGCTAAATACCTGCATAAAATCAATTCCCAACCAGTCCAGAATACTCCTAATCAACTATCCAGCATACAGCATGTGAAATCTCCAAATACAAATAGCTATGCAATAACTCTAAAAAACAACATCAACCAAAAGACAACCTACAAACCACCAAAATAAATGTACATTATACATGACCCCAAAAATAATGTTCCACCCACGTCTTTCCGAAGACCCTGGTTGAGACGCCCCGACAACTGCCCGCACCGGCATACAACATGCACTAACGACTGCGTCCTCACCCTAGCTTTCCACAAAGCTCACACCTAATTTAAGAAACCATTAACTTTTCTTTTAAATCAATTAAAACAACCTATTTTATTATTCTTTTATTTTCTCTCCAATTTTTTTTTTCCTTTTAAAAAAAATCCCAGGTGTTACAATCCACCCTTCTTACAAAAATTTTGTCCTCAAAATTTATGGCCTTGTTAGTTCTCAATTTACTCACTCTAAGCTCATCTCCTAACTTTGTGCGTTGACACAGTAAATCCCCACTACATTACCATTTTAAACTCATCTGGTACTACATCTCCAAAATCTTTGGAGATTTTTTTTGAGATTTGAGGTCGTAATGTAAGTGTGTGATGAACATTGGATTAGACAATTAAGTGACTAAGTGAACTTAGCATGATGAGAAGTGGAGGGTTAGAACTAAGTTAGAGGGATTTAAGAGTCCTCGTGATAACTGAACCAGTTCATGTCAATAGGCGTAGGTGTATGAGTATTAGAGCTAGGGAGTGCTGAGTAAGGTGAAGTTAAAGATTTTGGAGATGTAGTACCAGATGAGTTTAAGATGGTAATGTAGTGGGGATTTATTGTGTCAACGCACAAAGTTAGGAGATGAGCTTAGAGTGAGTAAATTGAGAACTAACAAGGCCATAAATTTTGAGGACAAAATTTTTGTAAGAAGGGTGGATTGTAACACCTGGGATTTTTTTTAAAAGGAAAAAAAATCCCAGGTGTTACAAAATAAGAAAATATAGCAGACATTCGAGTATCTTAGATTTGCAAAAAATTGGGAGTATCTAGACAAAGGTAGCACTCCAAAGTTTAGTTAAGTAGATTGTAAGAGGGTGATGGAACGATGCAGCATTGTAGGTGTGTGATCTAAGCGATTATGTAGGGGTGTTCGTACCGACCAACGTCGATGGAGAAGAAATGAGAATTTACTAGGAGTTGGAAAGTTAACAAATCTCAAGAAAATAGAGAATCAAGGATTATATGAAAGGTAATATTTGAGGAACAGAATTGGCCAATCTCCAAGGGATGTGCATCATCTGAAGAGATTAGTCGGTAGCGAACGATTGCCCATTTCGCGAAAAAATTTCGATCGAAATACAATAAAGGGGAGACTTAGAGAAGTTAAGTGCGATCGATGATTTGTAGACACGTCAGGCATTTGGGTATTGTTCGATTAAAGGTTACAAAGCATAGGCATGAGAGCTACGAGAAACTTAAGAACCCAAACACAATAACAATCGAGAGAAAAAGTTTAGCACTCTAAATTGGAAGTCGTGCTTCGAGTTTAAGATGACTAGTATGACTAAAGAAGGGATGACGACTCAACTAGAGTGAGTCTCTAGTTGGTACGGCTTAAGTTGAGGGCCATGGATGTGAGGCTTACCACCGGGATGAAAGTAGGGACATCAATGTTCGAAGAACTAGGAAGACTGGTTTTAATGAGGAGATGTTCTAAATTGTCGGAAAAGTAAAAGGGTAAGATTTGAAAATTTGAGGAGATTGGAGTAAAGAAGTGAATTTATCTACAACAAGTTTACAAACAAGAAGACTGTGGGATGAATTGTTGCACAGGAGCCAAGTAGTATATTAGAACTCGACTAGGAGGAACGAAGAAGGGTAAACCATCTAATGACTTCGAAGAAATTCTTATGCGATATTAGAGATAGGTGCAGGAGATTGATAGGTTAAATGAAGGATTGAAATTTGAAGTTTAGCCCAGTGTTTTGTGCCCAATGATTCGAAGAATTTGTGGATTATCAGAATGGGGAGAACAAAGAATTTTCACATAAACCATCTAAGTAAAGTTAGAAGTGGGGCTAAGTTAGAAAAGTTCTAGAGGTTCGACTCGTATTCAACAAGTCGAGACCGACAAATACGCAAATGACTTAAGGTTGGAATGAATGATTTAGAGCGTACCGATGGTGAAATTTAGGGACTTGACTGCACTTGGAGTTTATAAAGATGGAGTAAGATGAACGGGGTGTAAGGTGAATTTTATGAGAATTCAGTTAATGAAATAACGAGGGAGCTCGTCATTGTAGCTTAGAATGAAATGTGATGTTTAAGGGTCTTACTTATAAGGGAGCCAAGAACTTAAGGGAACAACGACTTAACTCCCAGTTGAACTCGTTGAGACCATGAAGTAATTTCGAAAAGCTAGCTTGCGAAATATAGAGATCGGAGTTTTAATTGGGAAATCCACATAGGAATCGTGATCAAAGTCGGTGAGGTGCCCAGGGAAGTATACAACTTGGATACTGTCGATGAAATAGTTATGAGGGATTAATACTGAAGAAGTGTAGAAATTTGAGTTAACGTGCATTCCGACCATGGACTGGGTCGATGATATTGTGAAGAAGTTCGGGTTGCAGCCCAGGAGTTGGAAGAAATTTTTAGACGGTATTCGATCTAGCTGATGTTAAGAAGCTGAGATATAGTTACTATCTAAAGGAATAGCTAAAGAAAGACTTTAATGGAAGAAACTTTGAAGTTTGCTTCATTAGGAAGTCGAAGACTTAAATTAAGCTTTAATCGAGGAAGCCCGAGTATAAGGCCAAGTCGGAAGGGTGAGGAAGTTAAATTTATGGATGATTAAGTGGAAGCCAACGTATATGTCAATTTGTTTGTGCATATTAATGTAGTTGGGTTGTTCAAATTGGAGATTTAGGAGTTTATTACCGTGCGATGCCTAACCAAGGATGTGATTTGTAACACCCGGAATTTTTCCAGAACGTGTGTGACCCTAGTCTAGGTCAAGCATGAGGGTTCAATTATTTAAGATTAGTGTACATAGAAGGGTATTAGAAGTGAAAGGAGAAGTGGAGAGTTTGACAAGTCAAACTAAATTGTGATTGGTGGAAGCTTTGGGTTTGAAAAGTCACACTTTGTTAACCAATCAAAATGTAGTAAAAAGCTAATGAAATGGTGAGGATTTTAGGAGTGTTTCACGTTGGCTTTTCATGAAGGGAAAAGGTGGGGTTAAAATTTAATTTAAGGAAGAATGGAGGAGGGAAATTAAAAGTAAAGGAATGTTTGGTTTAAATTAGGTTAGTTCTTCTTCTTCTTCATTCGGTTCTCTCATTTCCTCCTCCATAGCCGACGACTCTCCCTCTCTTTTCTCCAATCTTTCAAGGTGATTTCAAGGTAAACTTACATGGGTTTTGGTTTCCATAACTTGAGATGAAGTTTGTTGGAGTTTTGAAGTGTTTTGGTTGAGTTTTGTGAGGGTTTGAAAACCCTAGGTGAAGGATTCCGAATTTTAGCTTTCAATTGGTTGTTTTCTTTCCAAATTGGTTGGTTTAGTTGTTGAATGAATAGATTAGGTTGTTTGAGTGATAGATTGAAGATTTGAGGAGTGTTGCACAAAAATCGGTTTAGGAACACTTGACGGGCCGATGCTGTTGAGGGATTTTCGGATTGGCTAGGGTGTTTGTTTAATTGATTTGAGTGTTTCAATGGATAGTAGACGTGTAGAGGTTTCCGAATTGGGGTGGCACATCGAAATCCGTTGAAAAACGAGGGAGTTATGACCGTTTGAAGTTCAACGGTCAAAATTGTGCAAAAAACCGAGTTTAAGTGCTTTAGTGTGAAATGTGTTTTAGTTGTTGGTTAGTTTTAGGTTTAAGAAATTCTTAGATTTAAGTGGTAACTTATAAAGCTAAGTTTTGTTATTTTAGGTCGTCGGACGAGTGATTCGATCGGTAGAAGTATGCAAGCAATAGCTGAGCCATCAGGTAAGTAGAGGGTAATGTTCTTTCGCCATTCGGGCCTACATCATAGAACGGTAGGGCTATTTGTTATTGTTTTGCGTCGTGTTGCGTTGTGTTATGGTTTTGCATCGTGTTGTGTTGAGTTGTGGTGTGTTGTGACATTGCATTTCTTTGAAGCATGCATCATGATGTAGAGTACGCTAGATCTGTGTTGTCACATGGTTTGTCATTGTGTGTTTGGGTGTGAGGGTGATAACAATTTGTCAGAGTAAGGCACTTCGGTGCAGGCAACTAAGGCTGTAACACCCGGTTTCAATATAAATCAAAATAAGTTATTAAACGGAGGTATATAATCTTATGGTTTAAAATTGAGTGAAATGTTGATTAGGTTATTAAGTGACTAGGCAGGGGCAAGATGGTAATTGCGAATTTATATTGTGGATAACGTATTTAAGGAAAGGTTTAGTGAGGTTTAGCCGCCACTATTTTATTACTCTTACCTCTCAGCTCGGCGGACATCCTCTAGGCAATTCCCCTCCGATTTTCCCCAACCAAGGTGAGTTTTGATTAAATTACTTGCTGTTCTAGTGCTTAGGTAGCTGAAGGATTGCAATGTATGTGTTTTCGAAAGGCTGCGAGTGAGAGATTTGGGTTTGGGGTTTATTGATGTATCGGGAATGTTTAATCAGTAGAGCCCCAAACCGGCTTCCTTAGACTTCAGGGTAGTTAGATAAAGTCTAGTGGAGATCTAATCTATAATCTGTCGTGGTTCTAGGTGACAGATTTCTGGAGTAGCCTATAGCCGAGCGAGTTCCAGGGAGACCGGTAAGTAAAGTATTGTGTGTGCCCTCGGGGCCAATACCCACAAAACAATAGGTTTTTGCATGTTTGAGTATTTTCTGTATGTCATGCATCATAAATTTGAAAGAAACGAAAATGATTTCATGTATCATGTGGAGAGGCAAGTTCAGATTGACGGGCATTGGCGGTTAAGGGAAACTAATCCACCCCTTAACTGATGAAAGAGGATTTATAACATTGGGAGAACTGATCCCACTCCCAAGGGAATTGATGGGATCTGACAGTTATTAAGGGACCTCATCCGCCCCTTTAATATAGAATGAAGAGGATGGTAGATGTCCTGTTAGACTGACCGGATGACCAGATTTATATTTTGTCGTTTAGTGACCGGTGGATGTCCTGTTAGACTGACCGGATGACCAGATTTATATTTTGTCGTTTAGTGACCGGTGGATGTCCTGTTAGACTGACCGGATGACCAGATTTATATTTTGTCGTTTAGTGACCGGTGGATGTCCCTGTTAGACTGACCGGATGACCAGATTTATATTTTGTCGTTTAGTGACCGGTGGATGTCCTGTTAGACTGACCGGATGACCAGATTTATATTTTGTCGTTTAGTGACCGGTGGATGTCCTGTTAGACTGACCGGATGACCAGATTTATATTTTGTCGTTTAGTGACCGGTGGATGTCCTGTTAGACTGACCGGATGACCAGATTTATATTTTGTCGTTTAGTGACCGGTGGATGTCCTGTTAGACTGACCGGATGACCAGATTTATATTTTGTCGTTTAGTGACCGGTGGATGTCCTGTTAGACTGACCGGATGACCAGATTTATATTTTGTCGTTTAGTGACCGGTGGATGTCCTGTTAGACTGACCGGATGACCAGATTTATATTTTGTCGTTTAGTGACCGGTGGATGTCCTGTTAGACTGACCGGATGACCAGATTTATATTTTGTCGTTTAGTGACCGGTGGATGTCCTGTTAGACTGACCGGATGACCAGATTTATATTTTGTCGTTTAGTGACCGGTGGATGTCCTGTTAGACTGACCGGATGACCAGATTTATATTTTGTCGTTTAGTGACCGGTGGATGTCCTGTTAGACTGACCGGATGACCAGATTTATATTTTGTCGTTTAGTGACCGGTGGATGTCCTGTTAGACTGACCGGATGACCAGATTTATATTTTGTCGTTTAGTGACCGGTGGATGTCCTGTTAGACTGACCGGATGACCAGATTTATATTTTGTCGTTTAGTGACCGGTGGATGTCCCTGTTAGACTGACCGGATGACCAGATTTATATTTTGTCGTTTAGTGACCGGTGGATGTCCTGTTAGACTGACCGGATGACCAGATTTATATTTTGTCGTTTAGTGACCGGTGGATGTCCTGTTAGACTGACCGGATGACCAGATTTATATTTTGTCGTTTAGTGACCGGTGGATGTCCTGTTAGACTGACCGGATGACCAGATTTATATTTTGTCGTTTAGTGACCGGTGGATGTCCTGTTAGACTGACCGGATGACCAGATTTATATTTTGTCGTTTAGTGACCGGTGGATGTCCTGTTAGACTGACCGGATGACCAGATTTATATTTTGTCGTTTAGTGACCGGTGGATGTCCTGTTAGACTGACCGGATGACCAGATTTATATTTTGTCGTTTAGTGACCGGTGGATGTCCTGTTAGACTGACCGGATGACCAGATTTATATTTTGTCGTTTAGTGACCGGTGGATGTCCTGTTAGACTGACCGGATGACCAGATTTATATTTTGTCGTTTAGTGACCGGTGGATGTCCTGTTAGACTGACCGGATGACCAGATTTATATTTTGTCGTTTAGTGACCGGTGGATGTCCTGTTAGACTGACCGGATGACCAGATTTATATTTTGTCGTTTAGTGACCGGTGGATGTCCTGTTAGACTGACCGGATGACCAGATTTATATTTTGTCGTTTAGTGACCGGTGGATGTCCTGTTAGACTGACCGGATGACCAGATTTATATTTTGTCGTTTAGTGACCGGTGGATGTCCCTGTTAGACTGACCGGATGACCAGATTTATATTTTGTCGTTTAGTGACCGGTGGATGTCCTGTTAGACTGACCGGATGACCAGATTTATATTTTGTCGTTTAGTGACCGGTGGATGTCCTGTTAGACTGACCGGATGACCAGATTTATATTTTGTCGTTTAGTGACCGGTGGATGTCCCTGTTAGACTGACCGGATGACCAGATTTATATTTTGTCGTTTAGTGACCGGTGGATGTCCTGTTAGACTGACCGGATGACCAGATTTATATTTTGTCGTTTAGTGACCGGTGGATGTCCTGTTAGACTGACCGGATGACCAGATTTATATTTTGTCGTTTAGTGACCGGTGGATGTCCCTGTTAGACTGACCGGATGACCAGATTTATATTTTGTCGTTTAGTGACCGGTGGATGTCCCTGTTAGACTGACCGGATGACCAGATTTATATTTTGTCGTTTAGTGACCGGTGGATGTCCCTGTTAGACTGACCGGATGACCAAATTTTATGTTTTGTCATTAGCGACCGGATGCAGGCAACTAAGGCACTTCGGTGCAGGCAACTAAGGCACTTCGGTGCAGGCAACTAAGGCACTTCGGTGCAGGCAACTAAGGCACTTCGGTGCAGGCAACTAAGGCACTTCGGTGCAGGCAACTAAGGCACTTCGGTGCAGGCAACTAAGGCACTTCGGTGCAGGCAACTAAGGCACTTCGGTGCAGGCAACTAAGGCACTTCGGTGCAGGCAACTAAGGCACTTCGGTGCAGGCAACTAAGGCACTTCGGTGCAGGCAACTAAGGCACTTCGGTGCAGGCAACTAAGGCACTTCGGTGCAGGCAACTAAGGCACTTCGGTGCAGGCAACTAAGGCACTTCGGTGCAGGCAACTAAGGCACTTCGGTGCAGGCAACTAAGGCACTTCGGTGCAGGCAACTAAGGCACTTCGGTGCAGGCAACTAAGGCACTTCGGTGCAGGCAACTAAGGCACTTCGGTGCAGGCAACTAAGGCACTTCGGTGCAGGCAACTAAGGCACTTCGGTGCAGGCAACTAAGGCACTTCGGTGCAGGCAACTAAGGCACTTCGGTGCAGGCAACTAAGGCACTTCGGTGCAGGCAACTAAGGCACTTCGGTGCAGGCAACTAAGGCACTTCGGTGCAGGCAACTAAGGCACTTCGGTGCAGGCAACTAAGGCACTTCGGTGCAGGCAACTAAGGCACTTCGGTGCAGGCAACTAAGGCACTTCGGTGCAGGCAACTAAGGCACTTCGGTGCAGGCAACTAAGGCACTTCGGTGCAGGCAACTAAGGCACTTCGGTGCAGGCAACTAAGGCACTTCGGTGCAGGCAACTAAGGCACTTCGGTGCAGGCAACTAAGGCACTTCGGTGCAGGCAACTAAGGCACTTCGGTGCAGGCAACTAAGGCACTTCGGTGCAGGCAACTAAGGCACTTCGGTGCAGGCAACTAAGGCACTTCGGTGCAGGCAACTAAGGCACTTCGGTGCAGGCAACTAAGGCACTTCGGTGCAGGCAACTAAGGCACTTCGGTGCAGGCAACTAAGGCACTTCGGTGCAGGCAACTAAGGCACTTCGGTGCAGGCAACTAAGGCACTTCGGTGCAGGCAACTAAGGCACTTCGGTGCAGGCAACTAAGGCACTTCGGTGCAGGCAACTAAGGCACTTCGGTGCAGGCAACTAAGGCACTTCGGTGCAGGCAACTAAGGCACTTCGGTGCAGGCAACTAAGGCACTTCGGTGCAGGCAACTAAGGCACTTCGGTGCAGGCAACTAAGGCACTTCGGTGCAGGCAACTAAGGCACTTCGGTGCAGGCAACTAAGGCACTTCGGTGCAGGCAACTAAGGCACTTCGGTGCAGGCAACTAAGGCACTTCGGTGCAGGCAACTAAGGCACTTCGGTGCAGGCAACTAAGGCACTTCGGTGCAGGCAACTAAGGCACTTCGGTGCAGGCAACTAAGGCACTTCGGTGCAGGCAACTAAGGCACTTCGGTGCAGGCAACTAAGGCACTTCGGTGCAGGCAAATAAGGCACCTGTCGTGCAGGCAACTAAGGCATCTTTTGGTACAGGCAAACTGAGTGTTAGAAATTGCATTTGTTAGGATGGTTGAGCATTGTGTGTGTTGCATTCATACATCCCTACTTATTAAGCATTAGGCTTACGTTTTGTGTTCTGTGGTGTAGGTGACGAAGTGTTTTCTGGTGAGCTTGATACCGAGGAACAGGACTAGGAGCAGTCGGGGATACATGGAGCTCGCCGGTGCAGGTCATTTGTCGGGGCGCTTCGACCTAGTCCTTGGGGTGTGGTTTGTATTGGAGATGTGGAGGTTTTATGGTTAGTTTTGTGAGAAATGTGTTGGTGAGTTGGAGTTAGGATTGAGGTGTGTGTATGTTTGGATATGTTTGGTTTGTGGTGTGGTTTGTTTGGGATTGGATTTGTGGTGTTAGCTTGGTTATTTTGTTTTGGTGTATATAGTACTTGTATTTGGTTAAATTGGAGTTTAAATGTCATTTCTTTTTCAGGTTTTTGGGTTTATAAAAATTTTAGGCGTTATGCCGTCCGTTTTGATTTTAAAACAAACAACGTCGGGTTTAAGTTAGCTATTTTCAGTAATATCCGTTTTAAGTCAGTTTTCTAAAATTTTTATGGGATTTGAAGATTCGAGTGTCAGGAAGGCATGGTTAAAGTTTCGTGATTTTTGGAAGGGTTCGGGGTGGAGAAATATGAGTAAAAGTGGGGAAAGGTCAAAAGGGGTCAAAATTTGAAGTTTTAGGTGTTTTGGGTCGAGAAAACCCGAGGAGGCCCGATCGATCGGGCTTCGGGCCGCGATCGATCGTGGTAGGTGCGCACAGATGTGCCCAGCGCGCAGGCGCGCAGGCAAGCGCGCAGCGCACACAAATCGCGCGCTGCCTGGGCGCGCGCAGCACCCAGCGCGCTCGCCCAGCGCCCTTTTGAGCCAAATTTCAAAATTTTTTAAATTTTCCCCTATTTCTACAATGTTTTGACCCAACATTTTTCGAGGTATTGTAAACGTATTTTGGGCCCATTTTTTAATAAATTTTGAGGGTTCGAAAAACCCAAAAACGAGTCGTAAAATTTACGAAAACTATTTTAAACGATGTTTTAAATGCGGGTTTGATTTGCAAACGTAGCATTCCGAGCCGGGCGGGTTCGGGGCGTTACATGATTAGTCAGCTCAAACGTAGTGGATGTGGTCAGAAGGTTAATGTTGCGTCATTTGGTTTTAGGGATACTGGTTTAGAACCATAGAGGTTGACCATAAGTGTGGATTGGATCGAAGTGTAAGGCTGCAAGGCATAAGAGGATAATAACAAGGACTATAAGCTAATTCAAATTTTGAGGACAAAATTTTAATTAAGGTGGATGGAATGTAACACCCGGTTTTACAGGTTTTCTAATTTTGCGCGCAATGACAATTTTGTAAATAATAAAAATTTGTCCGTTTTGCGAATCGAGACCTTTAATGGAACCCTTATGATTTATAGAAATTTTAGGGGAAAGATGAAAATTTTTGAAATCCAAATCGAAAGTGAAACGGTAAATCTTTTGTTTTAACCCTATAGCGGTTTAATTCGTAGAAATAGCAAAATAAATCCGTTTGACGAACGGAAAGTTTTATTAGAGCCTTAGGAATAAATTAGAGTTATTGGTAAAATAAGGAAATTTTAGAGAAACCGAGTCGATAGCCGAACAAAAGGATAAACGGAAGATTGAACAAAAGGGCAAACTTGTAAATTGCCAAGCCAAATTTAATTAAAACCCAAATGCCCTCTTCTTCTTCCACACTTCAACGAAAAATCACCAGAGAAGTACTCTGGCGATTTTTCTCCCCTTCCACGGCTCCTTCACCATTTCTCCACGGTTTGTCCTCTGATCTTCGAGTCTCCTTCACGTTTTCTCTTCCCCTCGCGATTCTAGGTGAGTTTAGTGATAGGTTAGAAAAATCAGTTTTGGAGAGCTTGGAGAACTCCATTAATGGAGGATTATGAATTGTGAGCGTAAGTTGTTCGACAAAATGCCTAAGAGAAGTTTATTAGAATTTTAGGACATTTCTTTTAGTTAGGAGTTTCGTTGTTTAGGAGAATTCCTTGTTTAGGCTCGGTTTTAACAAAGAACACTGTGAAATGTGCTAGGTGGACGAGGCTCACGGACGGCACCCGGATTGCTAAGGACGACAGGTAAGTTCTCGTGATTTACTGTGGCCGATTGGCCTACACCATATGTCGAGTTTTTGTTGTTGAGGATTGTTGGAGCATTGAATGCGTTTTGTGGTTTTGATGGGTAGTTTAGGTTTAGTTTATTATATAGGTTTGTATTGTGATGTTTTGATGGTATTCTTGTTATGTACGTTTATATTACGTATTGAACTGTTCATGCATCATAGTTTTCAAAATGCCATGAAAACGAATTTACGCATTAATTTCAAAGAAAAGGAATTGCATGCATGTGGCAAGTAAAATATCATAGTAAACAACACATGGTGGTTATTCGGGGAGAGGTTCAGACCTGGCGTTCCGTGGTGAGCGGGTCTCCCTCCTTTCAGATGTTGTGGGCTGTCTACCCGCTTGATGTGCCCTATCCATCTGACTTAGAAAGGCCCCTGTAACCAAGACTGACACGTACTGAAATGAAATGACATGGACGGCTTTCATTGCATACATGATCATGCATAGACATTTACGTAGAACTTACTGAGATTTTATCTCATAGATGTCTTTATGGTGTAGGTGACTTTGAGCAAGGTGAGGTCGATGTCCCTCCACCTGACGAGCCTGCAGCTTGAAGGAGGATGTTCGTGGGAGCGGCTGGCGTAATCGATGCGTACACGACCAGTGGGGATCATAGGTTATATGTTTTGGGATTTTGGGTTTAAATGGGCTGATGGGTAATTGAATTGTATAGAAATATAGAATGAAATGAATAGAAATACATTTTAGGATGTTTGGTGTCTGGATAAGTTATAAACCGTTGTTTTGATGATTTTGAATAGCTTCCGCTATATACGGATGGTCGTTGATGAAATAGATAGGACGTCGATTGTTTTGATATGGATTCAGATGAATATTGATGAATGTGATGTTTTGGTGAAATAGAATGAATTTTGGTTGAGTTTGGATATTTTTAAGGTAGGTTGAGGTTTTAAATTGAAACGGATGTTTCGCATCAGAATTTGATGGTTTTAGGTAGGGTGTTCGGTTTTTGGATGAGTAATTTAGTTGGATTATTGACGGATATTTTGATGATGAAATTTGAAGTGTGTAATAGGTGAAAAATTTGAAGAAAAACGGCAAAGTGGTAGAAAAAAGGGCAAAAAGGGCGTGGGTGGCGCGCTGGCTGGGGGCTGGAGGCGCACAAGCCGTGTGCGTGCGCGCAGGGGACGCCCGCTGGGCGTGCTGTGCGCGCGCCCAGGATGTACCCGACCGATCGATCGCGCCCGAGGGGCAATCGATCAGCGTCTATGGTCGTTTTTAGTCGGGAATCCAGAGCGGGCCCGATCGATCGCGCCCGAGGGGCGATCGATCGGCGTCTATGGTTGTTTTTAATCGGGAATCCAGAGCGGGCTCGATCGATCGGCCTTTATGCCGATCGATCGGGGAGCGCCACACTTGGCCCTAATGTGATTTTTTCAAAAATTGACTTTTCAAAACACGTTTTAACCCGACCTTTTACAATACTTTTTAAACGTATTTTAGGAGCGATCCCCAAGTATTTTAGAGGACTTTAAGGACCCAAAAAGTGAGTCAACCTTTTTCCGAAAAATGGTTTTAACCTCGTTTTAGTGATTTAAACGTTGATGAACTTTAAGGTTAAGTTAGAGCTCAAATGTCTAGATATGGATTGACAGCCCGAGTCCGTTCTCTAATGATTAAACGAATGAAAAGGAAACGAAACGAAAAATGCAATGAAAGAAAAGAAAAAAAAAAGAAAATTTAAGTGAGAACGGGCAAGGGTAACTCACACGTAGGTATGTATGCACGCACGGCACAGGTCGTGGCGGCACCGACGCGGGTCGGGGTCGTCACATTTTGTCTCTAAATTTTGTAGCTCTTGAGCCACATTTCAGTACCTGCACGATGAGTGATATCCTTGAGAGTATTGTGCAATTGTCCTTCAAAGTTGTGAGTACTTTGAAGAGCTCTTATTTCTACTCTTTTCTCTACCTTTTCCATAGGTAGAGATTCAAGCAAAAAAGTATAAAACTCTTCCCTTGTGGCAAGTTGGAGTATTCTTCATCAAGAAGAACTACAAAAACTCGAGAAGTGCATACTTATAACTTCATCAGACCAACGACGCCCCTACCATCATATCTTATTTTCTGCCACGATTTAGACTCTAAATCGATTTACTCCAAAGGCTGAAAACTACTACAAGCCTCCGCCAAGAGTTGATGACAAGAAATCATTCACAAAAAACTTGTCCTTCAAAAATAGTGGAAGACAAGAAAATAGTGGAAGATGTGCTCGAACAAGAGCAAGGGAAATAAAATGTCTCAAGTGCCCTGGATTGGGTCACATCGCTTCTCAATGTCCCAATAGAAGAGTGATATTCGTTTCATGCACAAAAGGGTCCCCTCTTTATGGTTATTTGAAGGGTGCTCATATCAAAGCCTACTGACAATGATTGTTAACAGAAAAATATATTCCATAGTCGTTGCTTAATCAAAGAAAATGTGTGCTCTCTCATCATCGATGGAGAAAGTTGCATCAATGTAGCTTCACTGGAGCTTGTAGACAAACTTGGGTTGGAAACCACCATTCATCCACACCCTTTGTAATGGTTCAAACTGTAACGCCCGACATTTTCAGCCAGGTGATTTTCTTAACGGAATCAACGGTCACCTCTTTACTCGACCTTTTATTTAGTTAATTTTAATGCCAAAGCTTATTGGATTCTATTTGTGTGATGGCAGTGTGGTAATTAAAGAGGAACTTAGTTGATATAAATTTGAAATGGAAACCTTAAACCTCACTATAGCCGACATTCTCCCTTCAGCGATTTTTCTCTCCCGAGCTCTCGCTCTCTGCCTGCCAGTCATCCTTCCTCTGACAACCGGTTCCTTTGCCTTTGCTCAGCTACTCTACGTTCAAGGTATGGGTTAGACAATGTAGTTGTCAGTTATTTGTTAGGCTCTGTTTCCAGCTTGGTGTTGGAGTTTGGTTCTCCAATGGCCGAGTAACATTAGTACCATTTATATTCTTGATTTAGCAATGTCATTTCGAATCGATTCTAGACATTTATCACACCGACTCAGATTAATCGTTAGTTGAACCTAGCTGCTTCAGTTTTAGGATTTTAGACTGCACACAGAGAACTAGACTAAGGGATTCGGGAATGATTTTAACTACATATTCTAGGATAACATTTAGTTAGGACTGTTCTAGCTTTGATTTCAAAATATTTAGGATCTATATTGACTCTGAGATGTGAAATGATATCAGGTGAAGAGGTTTGAAGTGTAGTGCACGACTTTGCTAAGGAAGCCAGGTTAGTGAATGTATTAAGATTTCCGGCCATTAGGGCCCTACATCTTAAGGGTACTAAATTAGTTATATGTTTGATGTTTGTTTTAAGTTAGTAAGATGGTTTGTACTCGGATGATTTACGGATGTTTGAGAACCATATTATGTGATGTTCTAATAGAGTCTATGAAGTCAACTGTCCAGTATGATATTTCCATAGTCTGCATGTCATGCATCATGATTTACTTCTCAAGCATATGAAAATGATTTATGAGCATGTATTTCCCATGAACAAGATATAAGAATGAAAATGAAACTAATGCAACCGGATTAAGCGAGGGTTGGGGGCGGATTGACGTAAGCCACAGTCCAAAGAGGGACCATGAAAACGACCCGAAAGGGAATATGATCAAAATCACTGTCAATCCCCCTTTTACTGGCACAAATCCTCCCTTAATCAATATGATGAAAGGGATGAACAAGAATACGAATAAGGAACAAGAAAAGAGCATGAAAAGAATACGATTATGATTTTCTCTCAACTGTGCATTCACGAATACATGTTAGTTGCATTCCTTACTAAGCATTAGGCTTATAGTTTAAATCTTATGATGTAGGTGACGAGATATATGGTGAGGATGCCAAAGTTAATGAGGATGTCGAGTTTGGTTGCTGAAAGGTGTTCAGGGTGCAATCCTGTGGCTGGGTGGCGATTATGACCCGTGGTTATGTTCATTTTATGTCAGTAAGACTTATGAGAAAACTGATGCCTAATTAGGATAGGATCATATTTTAATTTGGACCTGAAATTGTCTGATTCAACTTCTGAGTTTGAGGATGATTGTAAGAACCTAGGATATCCTGTTTTATATGAGTCTTCCGCTTACGTATCCTGAACAAGTCTATGACATTTATTTGTTTAAGGTTTATGTCTATCAAGTTGAAATTTGTGAGAGTCGAGACATCCTCTGTTGGCTGTGGTTGTTTGATGATTATTGTGTTTTACTGATGAATGATAAGAGCTGGATGAGTCTAGTGACCGGTAGATGTAGTGTATTTGAGTCACCGGATGATGTAAACGTTATTTTGTCGTCTAGTGACCGGTAGATGTAGTGTATTTGAGTCACCGGATGATGTAAACGTTATTTTGTCGTCTAGTGACCGGTAGATGTAGTGTATTTGAGTCACCGGATGATGTAAACGTTATTTTGTCGTCTAGTGACCGGTAGATGTAGTGTATTTGAGTCACCGGATGATGTAAACGTTATTTTGTCGTCTAGTGACCGGTAGATGTAGTGTATTTGAGTCACCGGATGATGTAAACGTTATTTTGTCGTCTAGTGACCGGTAGATGTAGTGTATTTGAGTCACCGGATGATGTAAACGTTATTTTGTCGTCTAGTGACCGGTAGATGTAGTGTATTTGAGTCACCGGATGATGTAAACGTTATTTTGTCGTCTAGTGACCGGTAGATGTAGTGTATTTGAGTCACCGGATGATGTAAACGTTATTTTGTCGTCTAGTGACCGGTTGTATTTGAGTCACCGGATGATGTAAACGTTATTTTGTCGTCTAGTGACCGGTAGATGTAGTGTATTTGAGTCACCGGATGATGTAAACGTTATTTTGTCGTCTAGCGATCGGGCGATGTAGTGTATTTCTAATGTTGTGTGATGTTTAATGAGTCACGAGAGATGCACGTGTCCACCAGTAGATGACCTCTACCAGGCGATGTCCATTGAGTCACGCGAAGTGCACGTGATAGATCGGATGATGTGTACCCTATCAGCCGTTGCATGCAAACCCATGCAGCCTGAGCAGAATCACGTCGAGTGACCTGAGGCATTCCTTCTCTGCCCGATTATGTCATGGATCTGATAACCGAGCATAGTCGCTCGATTCTGTGAACTAATGAGTTATTAGATCAGTGAAAGAGTGGAGTTTTGGATAATTTAGTTTTGTCAGATGATCTTTGGTCTGCGAGTCAAGTTTTAAGTCCTAAGTATTAAAAAAAAATAATACTAATAATGAACAAGGTGCAGAAAATAAGAATTAACTGATTAAGAAGGTCATGAATTACGTGGCGACTCCAACTGGGATCGTTACACGAACCTTTATTACTGAATCGGTTTGAATTTTTTATTACATTTTCGGTCAATGATGTAAGAGTGAATATTTATATATGTGAACAATATGTAATTGTGGATGTACATATATAAATGATATGTGATGATTAAGTTGGAAAAAGTGTATTGATAAAGGATTAATTAAAAATTTGTTAATTGGTAAATAAATAAGAAAAGGAGGGCAAATGGTAATCTTTGATGGATAAGATAGGTAAAATAGTAATTTTATTTTTTTAAAAACCTTTTTCAAAGGGTAAAGTGGCTAGTTTTCATCCATTATGTGGAAAGAAAGAAAAAAAAAAGCAGAAGAGAGAGGGAGGAAAATACAGAGAAGGAGATAGAGCCGAGGCAGAGGAGAAACCCGCGGGGAAAGAGTGAGAAAAAGAGAGGGAAACGTGAGATTCGTCAATCCGTCCTTTAGGAAAAGTTGTTTAGCTCAGTGAGAGAAACATTTTGATAGAAAAATTGATAGATTTGGTGGAGATTCGAGGAAAAGTGGAGGAACCGACATACGGTAAATATCTCTAACTATTAGAATAGCCAGTTTAGACTTTATTGCCTTGATAGGTGGAGATAAATTTCAATTCTGTTTGGATCTGGATAGATTGGAATTTTTAGGTAAATTGAATGGAGGTTTGATTGGATGTTGAAGTGAAAAACTGATATCGTTTTTATGAAAAACGAATAAGAAATTGTGAAAATTATTTATTTTCGATTTTCTTGAATGATGTTTAAATTCGATTTATATTGGATGGTTTATTTCAAATATTTATTCAAATATAGAACGGGAATGAGTTGAACAACAATTTTTCATTTAATTGAGCATAACTGATTTTCAATTATCAATTGCATTGATTGGAACTCATTGAATTTTAAATACAAATTTCATGGGTGAGTGCATGTTTTGTACATGCATAACATTGCTTTATAACTATTTTTTTAAGCATACATTTAGGAATGAGTGAGAAGGAAGGCAGTGGTAACATAAAAACCCACTGAGTTGATCTCGCATCTTCGTGTGTGATAATATGACTATGAAAATATTGGGAGACTAACTGTATGTCCTCCTTAGGTTGAAAATCCCTAAACCACGCAGGGAAACAATGTGTAGGTCTTATAGCCTTATCGGTGAAAGCCCAGGAACGTATATGTTGTGATGGTCATATGAGTCAATTAGAGTGGATTGCATTTTTTATGTATCAATTTGAATGTTAAAAACTACTGTCTTGGAAATGTGATAAAAGGAAAAATGGTTTTAAATCCTGCATCATTATTTTAATTGCATCGGATGTATTTAATTGCTGAGAATGGTTTTTAAACTGTGGTTGGGTGGTTTTGAATCGTACATATTTAATTTATCTATTTGCTGGAAATAGTTTTAAAACGTGGATGATGGATTTTAAATGGTTCGAATTACGAACATGCATGCATTTTTATATAATTGGCATGGATTTCAAATAAAAAACATATTTAATTTAAGTTGATTTCAAAATAATCAAATGTTAGGTGGAGGATAACGTATGAGGTTGGATAGTGTGGATAGAGTTTGGGCTAACTATTTTTATCGTTAGATTTATTTGCTGGGCCAATGGCTCATTTTGAGGATATTCATATTTTTCAGATAGCGAGAACGTTCACCAGGACGGAGAAACCAAGACAAGGTACAGTGCAATGAAGCATAAAACTTTTGGGTTGTAAAGTCACATGTCGTGACTGACTTATGTATTTATTTTGTTTAGCTTCCTCATGAGTATTCTAATGTAAAGATTGATGAGAATGATTATGTTGATATTTCAATTTATGAAATATATATCTTTTGGTTAGATTGAATTGGCGATGTTATCCTAATTCGGGATGCCAGGTAGGATTGTGTATGAAGGTTCTCACTTAAGGAACGCTGGTTAGTTGACCAGGTCGTCGTTGTAGTAGCTTGAATTTCCCATCTCAGGAATCATGATTCGTTAGGATCCGGTTCGAGGATCGAGAATGGGCTCTGACACCCTTACAAGCTAAGGTGGTTAAATCATCGAGACGATGTTAAAGTGGCCAAACAAGGGAGGCCATGGCAATTCGATAGGAGGGTCTCTCATGATGGACACTCAAATTGCTACTCTTTGAAGTATGTAGGCAAATTCATTAAACTTGCTCCCCTCAAACCTGAGCAAGTGTCCCATGATGAAGAAGCAAGGAAGAGACAAGACTAATCTTTTCATGTCTAAAAAGGAATTGAAGAAGTCACTTTTGGGAGGAGGTCTCCTTATTTTGATCATGTTCTGAGAAAGATTGGAGGAACTAGTAGAGGTTCCCATGGCCGTTCAACATCTCTTGAAACAATTTCAAGACATATTTCTAGAGGAATTACCATAAGGTTTGTCTTCCCTTCGTGGAATTGAACACCAAATCAATTTACAACCAGGGGTGGTGCTTCTAAATCGCCCCGCTTATAGAATGAATTTGGAAGAAACTAAGGAGTTGCAAAGCCCAATGCAAGATCTACTCGAGCAAGGGTACATTCGTGAGTCAATGAGCCCATGTGGTGTACCTACTCTTTTAGTGCCCAAGAAGGATGGTTCCATGAGAATGTTTGTGGATAGTAGAGCCATCAATCAAATTACTATCAAATATCGATTTCTCATTCCTCGACTTGAAGACATGTTAGATGAACTTAGTGGAGCTTCATTCTTTTCTAAGGTGGATCTAAAGAGTGGTTATCACCAAATTCGAATGAAGCAAGGAGATGAATGGAAGACGGCTTTCAAAATAAAATATGGATTATTCGAATGGTTGGTATTGTCATTCAGTCTCTCAAATGTCCCTAACACTTTTATGAGGCTTATGCATCACGTCCTCAAGAAATTTTTGGGAAATTTCATTGTGGTCTACTTCGACATCCTGGTTTATAGTATGGATTTTTCATCTCACTTGGAGCATCTTCATACTCTTTTTGAGACACTTAGAGGTGCCAAACTTTTTGAAAATCTCAAAAAGTGTTTTTTTGCCCAAGAAAGAGTTTATTTCTTTGGTTTCATTATTACCAATGATGGTATATGATGTGCCAAGGAAAGCCATCATCTCGTCTTTGTCAAACTCGTGGCCGAATTATATTTCTAATTTATTTGTTTATTTTATAGGTAAACATTGTGGGGATCCAATGGAGCCAATCAACTTGTGGGCATGGAAGCCACCACAAGAGCACCCCAAACTAGGAGAAGGAGCGCCCCTCGGCCACTCCACCCTCAAAGGAGGAAACGACCCCCGGAAACCACAAGCTAGACTCAAGAGTTGTGACTCTTGTCCTTAAGCAATTGAGGACAAGGATTGACACTCCAGGCATGGAGGAACATGTCAATTACCAACCATAGCAGCATCTTCGCCCATCCCATTGAAGAAAGGAATTTGTCTTCATTTTAATCAACTTTTGTGTAATCAGTTAATTAGTTTTTGTGTTTAACTTTTAATTATCTTTGAACATTTATTGGCTGAACTTTGGGGGCATTTGAAATGGCCCTCGTGGCATGGTTTTGGGAGGGAAAGCTGATGAGAGTGACATTTGGAGAGAGAGGAAATTTTGCCATAAATGGCAAGACACTCCTTGTACTCGGCTAGGGTGAGGTGGCCGAGTACACCTCTTTTGATTGGCCCATCTTCAGCCATTTTGTAAACCCTAATTGTGATGATAAGTGTGGGTATATATATCACACTTATGTGTTGTAAAATGGGTCTTTGAATGAATGAAAAATTAGTGCGGTTTGTGCCCCAAATCTTGAGCTCTCGGCCTCAAATCTTTCGTCCCTCGCAGTAAATAATATCCGTGAAAGGTTTGTACATTGTCTTCCATTTTCTGAGCATATTGGAAGCTCTTATGTATTGTGCCCTTCTCTACTTCTTTCTTAAGATCTAGGATACCTAGCAAGGGTTCACAAAACTCCTATTCAAGTTTGTTGGAGAGCTCTCTTTAAAAAGAGAGACAAAACTCGGGAGGTGCAAATTTATCACCTCCTCGGACCAGCAATGAATACTTCATCCATATCTTTTTCATCTCAACAATTCAACCTCTGAAATTTTCAGAGTCCATCCTCCATATTCTTAGTAAGCTCCCTTTAACATTTCAAGTCATTTGGATCTTTCTCGTGGAAGTTATGCATTCTGGAAGTTGGGCCATTCTTGGCCAACTAGTAGTTTCATCCGAACAGTTTTAAGTGACTTTTTTTTGTGCATAACTTTTGATTCATTACTCTGAAATTTTAAGGACATTTCAACTATATTGTTAGCGAGGTTCTGTTCAAATTTTAGACCAGTTGATTTAGAAACAAAGAAGTTATTCTGTTTGGACTTGAAGTCTCTTTCGACCAATATTGTTGTAAATCTAAGGAGCATTTTCTGCTTATGGTTGCGTTTATTTTTTTGAGTGCTTTCCATACCAACCCAAAGCACGTCAGCATGAAGGTTGATGAAGTAAAAATTGTGGCCATCAAAGAGTGGCCAATACCAAAGGGAATTTCGGAGGTAAGGAGTTTTCATGGTTTGCTTTCTTTCTATAGAAAATTCATCAAAAAGTTTAGCTCCATCATGGCTCCCATCACCTATTGTACTAAGAAAGGTAAGGATTTTCAATGGATTCAAACTTGCCAAAAAAGTTTTGAGTTAATCAAAGAGAAATTATACAATGCACCCGTTCTCATGCTACCTGATTTCAACAAAGTCTTCAAGGTGGAGTGTGATGCATCCGGAATTGGAATTGGGGCACTACTCATGCAAGAAGGAAAACTGCTTGTATACTTTAGTGAAAAACTCAAAGGATCCGCCTTCAATTACTCTACTTATGATAAGGAGTTCTTAGTTGTCGTTCGAGATCTATGACAACATTATTTTCTTCCTAAGGAGTTTATTATTCACACCGACCACCAAGCCCTCAAGCACATTAAGAGCCAAGGAAAGTTGAATAGAAAACATGCAAAATTGGTAGAGTTTCTGGAGAGATACCCCTACATCATCAAGTGTAAAAAGGGGGAGACTAATGTGATGGCCGACGCCCTCGCAAGAAGACAGATGCTTTTGATCGAATTAAACACCAAGTTTTTTGGCTTTGAATGGATCAAAAACATGTATGAAGAAGACCAAGATTTCGGCCATTGGTATGCACTAAGTAGGAACAACACCGATTGTGGTTATCACTAGTAGAGGCTATCTCCTCAAAGGGGGAAAACTATGCATCCCAAAAGGAGGCATCTGAGATGTGTTAGTTAAAGAAGCTCACGGTGGCGGGTTGGCTAGCCACTTCAGAAAGAAGAAAACCTTGGAAGCTGTCAAGGAACATTTTTATTGGCCACACTTGATCAAATATAAGCATAAAATGATAGAAAAGTGTATAGTTTGCAAGAATGCCAAGTGTAACGCCCTCAAACCCACCCTAGCTCGATGCGCTACTTGGCTCACTCTAACCCTGATAATTCTTATAAACACCAAAATATAAAATAAAACTGACACAGTGGATTTTAAAGCTAAGTCTCCCAAAGCTCTCTCATGTCATGCCTAGCTGCCTAGACTCACTAATTTTCCCTTAATCCTAACCATTAGGTACCACGGCGACCTCCCCGGAAAATTTCGACAAAGTAACGCCTGAATATGGCTCCTCCAAAATGCTAGGTACCTGCAAACGAATAAATCCCAACCAATCCAGAATACTCCTACTCAACTTACCAGCATACGAAATCTCCAAATAGCAGTAAAGAGGGAAACTAAAATACGAACATCCCTAAGTGAAGAAAGTCCACAGTATAGGGCGACACATCATCCTTAACTATGACTATATACAATAATTACAAATAGTTGTACCATAACTGTCAAAAACATCAACCAAAATACAAAGCCCCACATGTCCCCGAAAACCATGGTCGAGGCGCCCCGACAACTGCCCGCACCGGCATGCCCCGTGTGTCACCCCTCTAGTGCTACTCGCACTTTAACGATGAGGCGTTCAACCCTCTAGTGCTACTCGCACTTTAACGATGAGGCGTTCAACCCTCTAGTGCTACTCGCACTTTAACGACGAGGCGTTCAACCCTCTAGTGCTACTCGAACTTAAACGACGAGGCGTTCAACCCTCTAGTGCTACTCGCACTTTAACGACGAGGCGTTCAACCCTCTAGTGCTACTCGCACTTTAACGACGAGGCGTTCAACCCTCTAGTGCTACTCGAACTTAAACGACGAGGCGTTCAACCCTCTAGTGCTACTCGCACTTTAACGACGAGGCGTTCAACCCTCTAGTGCTACTCGAACTTAAACGACGAGGCGTTCAACCCTCTAGTGCTACTCGCACTTTAACGATGAGGCGTTCAACCCTCTAGTGCTACTCGCACTTTAACGATGAGGCGTTCAACCCTCTAGTGCTACTCGCACTTTAACGATGAGGCGTTCAACCCTCTAGTGCTACTCGCACTTTAACGATGAGGCGTTCAACCCTCTAGTGCTACTCGCACTTTAACGACGAGGCGTTCAACCCTCTAGTGCTACTCGCACTTTAACGATGAGGCGTTCAACCCTCTAGTGCTACTCGAACTTAAACGACGAGGCGTTCAACCCTCTAGTGCTACTCGCACTTTAACGATGAGGCGTTCAACCCTCTAGTGCTACTCGAACTTAAACGACGAGGCGTTCAACCCTCTAGTGCTACTCGAACTTAAACGACGAGGCGTTCAACCCTCTAGTGCTACTCGAACTTAAACGACGAGGCGTTCAACCCTCTAGTGCTACTCGAACTTAAACGACGAGGCGTTCAACCCTCTAGTGCTACTCGCACTTTAACGATGAGGCGTTCAACCCTCTAGTGCTACTCGAACTTAAACGACGAGGCGTTCAACCCTCTAGTGCTACTCGAACTTAAACGACGAGGCGTTCAACCCTCTAGTGCTACTCGAACTTAAACGACGAGGCGTTCAACCCTCTAGTGCTACTCGAACTTAAACGACGAGGCGTTCAACCCTCTAGTGCTACTCGAACTTAAACGACGAGGCGTTCAACCCTCTAGTGCTACTCGCACTTTAACGATGAGGCGTTCAACCCTCTAGTGCTACTCGCACTTTAACGACGAGGCGTTCAACCCTCTAGTGCTACTCGCACTTTAACGACGAGGCGTTCAACCCTCTAGTGCTACTCGAACTTAAACGACGAGGCGTTCAACCCTCTAGTGCTACTCGAACTTAAACGACGAGGCGTTCAACCCTCTAGTGCTACTCGCACTTTAACGATGAGGCGTTCAACCCTCTAGTGCTACTCGCACTTTAACGATGAGGCGTTCAACCCTCTAGTGCTACTCGCACTTTAACGACGAGGCGTTCAACCCTCTAGTGCTACTCGAACTTAAACGACGAGGCGTTCAACCCTCTAGTGCTACTCGCACTTTAACGACGAGACGTTAAACTCTCTAGTGCTACTCGCACTTTAACGATGAGGCGTTCAACCCTCTAGTGCTACTCGAACTTAAACGACGAGGCGTTCAACCCTCTAGTGCTACTCGCACTTTAACGATGAGGCGTTCAACCCTCTAGTGCTACTCGAACTTAAACGACGAGGCGTTCAACCCTCTAGTGCTACTCGAACTTAAACGACGAGGCGTTCAACCCTCTAGTGCTACTCGCACTTTAACGACGAGGCGTTCAACCCTCTAGTGCTACTCGCACTTTAACGACGAGGCGTTCAACCCTCTAGTGCTACTCGCACTTTAACGATGAGGCGTTCAACCCTCTAGTGCTACTCGCACTTTAACGACGAGGCGTTCAACCCTCTAGTGCTACTCGAACTTAAACGACGAGGCGTTCAACCCTCTAGTGCTACTCGAACTTAAACGACGAGGCGTTCAACCCTCTAGTGCTACTCGAACTTAAACGACGAGGCGTTCAACCCTCTAGTGCTACTCGCACTTTAACGACGAGGCGTTCAAGGCGTTCAACCCTCTAGTGCTACTCGAACTTAAACGACGAGGCGTTCAACCCTCTAGTGCTACTCGCACTTTAACGACGAGGCGTTCAACCCTCTAGTGCTACTCGCACTTTAACGATGAGGCGTTCAACCCTCTAGTGCTACTCGCACTTTAACGACGAGGCGTTCAACCCTCTAGTGCTACTCGCTACACGTTCCATGCTCACCCTTCACATCATGCCCTAAAACTTATTTTCATAACGTAAACATGACGCATGACACTCACTCAAGACTCAACACAAAACAACAACAACCAAGCAATTCATTCCCGCACTATAAAACAACACACTATTAAACAATAAATCCTATCGTTCCGTGGTGTAGGCCCGAAGGCGACAAAACACACAATCCATTACTTACCTGGCGTCCTAGCTCGCTGAGGCTACTCGGTTCCCTGCCCATTTACAGCTCGACCTACGACAAATATTCAAACTTCATTAAAATCAAGCCTACATCCACCAATTACTCTCAAACTACTATTTCTAGCCTAATCCAACTAAAACATAACTAAACAGGCCACTAATTTGAGTTCAGTAAAAACTCATCTGAACTTCAAACGCGCGTAACTTTTGTGTCAGTTATCGGAATCGAACGATTCCAGCGGCCACGTACTCCTCTAATAACCTAGTTTATCCTGCCAATAGGAAATTTAAAACAAACGGCCGCAGCTAGGTCAAAAATCAGAAAACCCGAATCTGCCCTAAACTGAAAATTTTCCCTTTCCTGGTTTTCCATTAAATCTCCTCCATTTCCTCACCATTCAATCCCCCTAACATCTAATTAACATAACCTAACAAGAAAAACCAGAATTCAACACAAAAACCCGAGGCTCCAAAAACCTAGCCCTCGGTTTATAGCTCCTCCCGAGCTGCACACTGCTCGGCAGTCTTTGCCAGCACCGAGCTCGGCAAGACGACGCCGAGAGTAGCCAAAAACGGCCGGTGATCGGAGCTCAACATAGCCCGTCACCCTCGGCCACAAACAGGACCGAAAATAGGGCAAAAGAGGACTTACCCGTCGGTTCGTGCACGGAGACAACCAGAACTCGCTTGTCGCCGTCGTCTGGCCGGTAAACATCGAAAATCGGCGGTGATTAAGTCGCCGAACGTCGCTCGCGTCTCTCCTTCGCCGTTCGGGTTTTCGGTGCTCCAGCACTCACAGTATGAAAGGAATACTAAATTAAATCCACTTGTATCTATAAGGACCAAAATTGGTGCCATCCAATGGAGGGGCACACTACATGCTAGAATTTGATTGACAATTTCTCTTGAAAAATGGTTCTATTCTTTATGAAGGAGAGTGATGTATTCTTTACTTTCAAAGAGTGGAAAACTTTCAATGAAAAGTAGACAGACAAGAAGGTAAAACATCTTCGCACTGATAATGGGTTGATGTTTTGTTCGCACAATTTCAACTCTTTCTATAGGTTAGAAATAATTTTTGAGGCATCTAGAGGTCCCTAGTACTCAATAATAAAATAGTGTGTCAGAGAAAATTAATAGAACTTTAGATTTCTTAAACCCAATTGCAATTTTCATTAAACCAAACCATTTGCCCAAGAAGTACAGCAGAATATAGAAATTTTAGATTTCTTTATACCTTTGACGATCAAGACAACAACTCAAATCGGCTCCACCACTTTAGAGCAATTAACACATACAACGATTGCTTTCCAATATCAGTAATTCAAGCCAGAAAAGAGAGGCGGAAAAATCTGGTTCTTCATCACACCAAATTTTTTGATTTTTCGCTCATTTGAAACTTCCAACATCAACCCCAAAATCCAAGGTTTCTCCCTTTAAAATTCACCTAGATAGTAGTTCTATAATCCTCTTTCAATAGAGAAAAAAATCACGTAATAATTTAGGCATTTGGTAGCCTTAGAATCAGAAGAAAGAGAGGAAAACTAGAATTAGGTCTTCTCCTTGACCAACTTGAAAAGTGAGACTCCAAATTGTCTTTGAAAATTGTCGAGAAGAAACCTTCCAATGTGGTGAAGAAAAGAGAGATTTTTTGTGGGGAGACTTTTACAGAATAAGAGACTTGTGGAGAGAGAGAAGTGTAAAGGTAGGAGTTAGATTAGGAAGGAAAACTCCTTCCAGGAAGTGTAGCGCTTTCTTAAGGATTCCTCTGGATCGTACCACTCTTCTGTCTGAAATCTCCAAATAAGGTAATCCTCACTCATAATGAGGTAAATAAATCAAAATTTAATAAATTGATTTACTTACCTCCCCAATTCAAATCACAGATATCACACATTCCATCCTAAAGAGTGACTGAGACCAATTCAATCATGTTTGCATTCATTTGGAATATGCTCTTCTACATCATTTTGTTCGAGTTGGGTCTCACATGTCGGTTTGGTTTTTCCCAAGCCTTGACGGCTTGGCTGCATGAAGCTAAGCCCAAGTCAGGCCCGACCATTAAGAGGCCCAATTATGGAAAGACATACTTATATCTATCATATGTCATCTTCTTTTCGTCATCTTGTCGTTTTCCATGTGGCTCTCACCTATATCTATAAAAGAAATAAAATATAGGGGGTGAGCTATAAAGCCTCATAAGCTAAGAGTTAGTATTGTTACCTAACAATTAATTGTTAACCTAAAAAGGTAAGTACTATTCCTCACACTCAATTTGATCCTAACAATAATCATTTAACATGTAAAATGACTCATGTCTAGCACCACCTCGTTGACAAATACTCTACTGATCAACCTATCGTCACAAATACGTCACCTAATTGCTCGCTTGTAGGGCATATCATCTCCCTTGTTCTCACATCGAGCCCCACATAGCTAAGGATGCAACTCATCCTAAAATCGTGTTCTATGCAACCTCATTCTCAACCTTAATCTCTATAATCTATATCCTCAATCAACCTTATTGACAACTTAGAGACTCATCTACTTAGTCACATTATGTAACTACTCAATCGATCTTGTCATACTATGCCTCAATGGCCTCTCTTATACACATAACTATGAATATTGTATGTTTAATCAATCTAGCATGATATCAAGCTAAGGCAATGCTATCATCCATAATAATTATCATATCATGCATGCTTACAAAGTATGCAACAAGACTCAAGTATGCTTATACAATCATGTGACCCTAGTAAATTATTAATTATTGAGTTATTTCTTGAGCAACTACACCACGACACACTCACAATTTGCAGGCTTCTCACCACGAGAACTGTAGTACTACCAACTTTCTTTTAACGCTTTCTTGTGTACGATACAGAAATTGTTCACAACTTTTTGAGCTCCTTATTACATGACTATAGTACAACAACGAGCGTCCTCTAGAGGTTTAAGGAAACCAGATGATCTTTTCTTTTTATCCTCCACACCATATTTGTTAATATGGCACACATGCATTTTATTTTTTTTCACATTCACATTATTGTTTCATGCGTCCATAGTTATAGTTTAGTCTAATATTATAATGTATGCAAAATTGGGGCATAACCATTAACTTATTTAGTTTCAAAAATCCATATTATGCAAAAGTGCACTAGCGTCATAATTGCACTCACTAGCGTTGCAGTGCCCACTCAAGGCATAACACAAAAGACAACCTATGAGGCTCATGCCGCAATGACACTATGTTGTGTGGTAGCGTGAAATCGATGGCACAGACTTCTGTCAGCCAAAGAGGTTTAAGTTGTGAAGGTACGTAGGTTCTAGCACAGTGGGAACCCAATAGCACAACTCCAAATCAACCCAACTGTTAGGGTGTTGCGGCGCCAAGCATCTTGTGAAGCACCAAGAATTCCTCAACTAAATGACTGAAAACAAACTTGGCACTTTAACGTCACTGTGGATGTGGTGCGATGCCAACTCAAATGCTCTTGAATCTACCCAAAATTAGGATTCATCCCCACATTGACCTTGCATACGACAACAATACCAGACAATTACACCATGTTGCCTATGGCGCCACGCATCATGGACCGCAACGCCACCCTAAAAATGAAAAGAAATCTAGGTCTAGAAGCCAGTATCTATCTCTCCTCGCCAATGCTCAAACACCAATTAGATATCCCAAATCGCATAATAACCAACACAACAGACTCAAAAATTCAACATCAATTAATGGATTTAGTCTCCATTTATCTCATATTCTTTTGATATTTAAAGTCTACGAGTTATGTAACGCCCCCGAACCCACCCTGGCTCGGAGCGCTACTTTGCTAACCAATCCCACGTTAAAACCGACTCCCAAACATAAAAATAACTTACACAGCTGAATTTAAAACTAAACTCCCGAAACTCTCTTACTTCATACCTAGCTGCCTAGACTCACTAATTACTCTTAATCCTAACCTTTAAGCACCACGGCGTCCTTCCCGAAAATTTTCGGCAAAGTAACGCCTGAAAATGGCGCCTCCAAAACGCTAGATACCTGCAAACGAATAAATCCCCAAGCAGATCCAGTATACTCTTAGACAACTATCCATCCACTCAACTATCCAGCATACTAAATTTCCAATAACAGAAAAGAAAGAAACTATAACACTCACATCCTAAATAAAGAAAGTCCACAATACAGGGCGATACATCACCCTTAACTATGACAAATACACATACAATCCGTCATGCACTTTAACATCGAGACGTTAAATCCTCTAGTGCGTCATGCACTTTAACATCGAGACGTTAAATCCTCTAGTGCGTCATGCACTTTAACATCGAGGCATTTAACTCTCTAGTGCTTCCTGCACTTTAACATCGAGACGTTAAATCCTCTAGTGCGTCATGCACTTTAACATCGAGGCATTTAACTCTCTAGTGCTTCCTGCACTTTAACATCGAGGCATTTGACTCTCTAGTGCTTCCTGCACTTTAACATCGAGGCATTTAACTCTCTAGTGCTTCCTGCACTTTAACATCGAGGCATTTAACTCTCTAGTGCTTCCTGCACTTTAACATCGAGGCATTTAACTCTCTAGTGCTTCCTGCACTTTAACATCGAGACGTTAAATCCTCTAGTGCGTCATGCACTTTAACATCGAGGCATTTAACTCTCTAGTGCTTCCTGCACTTTAACATCGAGACGTTAAATCCTCTAGTGCGTCATGCACTTTAACATCGAGGCATTTAACTCTCTAGTGCTTCCTGCACTTTAACATCGAGACGTTAAATCCTCTAGTGCGTCATGCACTTTAACATCGAGGCATTTGACTCTCTAGTGCTTCCTGCACTTTAACATCGAGGCATTTAACTCTCTAGTGCTTCCTGCACTTTAACATCGAGGCATTTGACTCTCTAGTGCTTCCTGCACTTTAACATCGAGACGTTAAATCCTCTAGTGCGTCATGCACTTTAACATCGAGACGTTAAATCCTCTAGTGCGTCATGCACTTTAACATCGAGACGTTAAATCCTCTAGTGCGTCATGCACTTTAACATCGAGACGTTAAATCCTCTAGTGCGTCATGCACTTTAACATCGAGACGTTAAATCCTCTAGTGCGTCATGCACTTTAACATCGAGACGTTAAATCCTCTAGTGCGTCATGCACTTTAACATCGAGACGTTAAATCCTCTAGTGCGTCATGCACTTTAACATCGAGACGTTAAATCCTCTAGTGCGTCATGCACTTTAACATCGAGGCATTTAACTCTCTAGTGCTTCCTGCACTTTAACATCGAGGCATTTAACTCTCTAGTGCTTCCTGCACTTTAACATCGAGGCATTTAACTCTCTAGTGCTTCCTGCACTTTAACATCGAGGCATTTAACTCTCTAGTGCTTCCTGCACTTTAACATCGAGGCATTTAACTCTCTAGTGCTTCCTGCACTTTAACATCGAGGCATTTAACTCTCTAGTGCTTCCTGCACTTTAACATCGAGACGTTAAATCCTCTAGTGCGTCATGCACTTTAACATCGAGACGTTAAATCCTCTAGTGCGTCATGCACTTTAACATCGAGGCATTTAACTCTCTAGTGCTTCCTGCACTTTAACATCGAGGCATTTAACTCTCTAGTGCTTCCTGCACTTTAACATCGAGGCATTTAACTCTCTAGTGCTTCCTGCACTTTAACATCGAGGCATTTAACTCTCTAGTGCTTCCTGCACTTTAACATCGAGACGTTAAATCCTCTAGTGCGTCATGCACTTTAACATCGAGACGTTAAATCCTCTAGTGCGTCATGCACTTTAACATCGAGGCATTTAACTCTCTAGTGCTTCCTGCACTTTAACATCGAGACGTTAAATCCTCTAGTGCGTCATGCACTTTAACATCGAGACGTTAAATCCTCTAGTGCGTCATGCACTTTAACATCGAGGCATTTAACTCTCTAGTGCTTCCTGCACTTTAACATCGAGACGTTAAATCCTCTAGTGCGTCATGCACTTTAACATCGAGGCATTTAACTCTCTAGTGCTTCCTGCACTTTAACATCGAGACGTTAAATCCTCTAGTGCGTCATGCACTTTAACATCGAGGCATTTAACTCTCTAGTGCTTCCTGCACTTTAACATCGAGGCATTTAACTCTCTAGTGCTTCCTGCACTTTAACATCGAGGCATTTAACTCTCTAGTGCTTCCTGCACTTTAACATCGAGGCATTTAACTCTCTAGTGCTTCCTGCACTTTAACATCGAGACGTTAAATCCTCTAGTGCGTCATGCACTTTAACATCGAGGCATTTAACTCTCTAGTGCTTCCTGCACTTTAACATCGAGGCATTTAACTCTCTAGTGCTTCCTGCACTTTAACATCGAGGCATTTAACTCTCTAGTGCTTCCTGCACTTTAACATCGAGGCATTTAACTCTCTAGTGCTTCCTGCACTTTAACATCGAGGCATTTAACTCTCTAGTGCTTCCTGCACTTTAACATCGAGACGTTAAATCCTCTAGTGCGTCATGCACTTTAACATCGAGACGTTAAATCCTCTAGTGCGTCATGCACTTTAACATCGAGACGTTAAATCCTCTAGTGCGTCATGCACTTTAACATCGAGGCATTTAACTCTCTAGTGCTTCCTGCACTTTAACATCGAGACGTTAAATCCTCTAGTGCGTCATGCACTTTAACATCGAGGCATTTAACTCTCTAGTGCTTCCTGCACTTTAACATCGAGACGTTAAATCCTCTAGTGCGTCATGCACTTTAACATCGAGACGTTAAATCCTCTAGTGCGTCATGCACTTTAACATCGAGACGTTAAATCCTCTAGTGCGTCATGCACTTTAACATCGAGACGTTAAATCCTCTAGTGCGTCATGCACTTTAACATCGAGACGTTAAATCCTCTAGTGCGTCATGCACTTTAACATCGAGACGTTAAATCCTCTAGTGCTTCCTGCACTTTAACATCGAGGCATTTAACTCTCTAGTGCTTCCTGCACTTTAACATCGAGACGTTAAATCCTCTAGTGCGTCATGCACTTTAACATCGAGACGTTAAATCCTCTAGTGCGTCATGCACTTTAACATCGAGACGTTAAATCCTCTAGTGCGTCATGCACTTTAACATCGAGGCATTTAACTCTCTAGTGCTTCCTGCACTTTAACATCGAGACGTTAAATCCTCTAGTGCGTCATGCACTTTAACATCGAGACGTTAAATCCTCTAGTGCGTCATGCACTTTAACATCGAGGCATTTAACTCTCTAGTGCTTCCTGCACTTTAACATCGAGGCATTTAACTCTCTAGTGCTTCCTGCACTTTAACATCGAGGCATTTAACTCTCTAGTGCTTCCTGCACTTTAACATCGAGACGTTAAATCCTCTAGTGCGTCATGCACTTTAACATCGAGACGTTAAATCCTCTAGTGCGTCATGCACTTTAACATCGAGGCATTTAACTCTCTAGTGCTTCCTGCACTTTAACATCGAGACGTTAAATCCTCTAGTGCGTCATGCACTTTAACATCGAGACGTTAAATCCTCTAGTGCGTCATGCACTTTAACATCGAGACGTTAAATCCTCTAGTGCGTCATGCACTTTAACATCGAGGCATTTAACTCTCTAGTGCTTCCTGCACTTTAACATCGAGACGTTAAATCCTCTAGTGCGTCATGCACTTTAACATCGAGGCATTTGACTCTCTAGTGCTTCCTGCACTTTAACATCGAGACGTTAAATCCTCTAGTGCGTCATGCACTTTAACATCGAGGCATTTAACTCTCTAGTGCTTCCTTACACATTTCATGCTTACCAATTCACATCATACCCCAACCCTTATTTTCAAACACCAAACAACAAACAACAACCAAGTATGTCACTCCCGCAATACTCAAACACCAAACAAAAACCAACAACCAAGCAAACCCGACAACAACAACCAAATATCACCAAGCTACAATAACCAACAAACACCAAACAACAACAACCAAATAAACCCGACAACAACAACCAAACATCACCAAGCAACAATAACCAACCAAACACCAAACGACAACACCAAGCAATTCATTCCCACACTATTTAATACAAAACAAAGCAACTATCAAACAATAAATCCTACCGTTCCGTGGTGTAGGCCCTAAGGCAAAACAAACGTCCTCTACTTACCTGAACTCTTGCACTGCACTTACTCGCTTTGGCTATGCAAATTTCCCCACTCGGTAACCTATCACAATCACAAAAGTCACTTAAGCATTACAATTCATTTCTAAAGAATATTTAAACCAACTCTAACTACAATTAATCAAACTTCATTCAAATTAAGCCTACATTCACCAATTACCCTCAAACTACTATTTCTAGCCTAATCCAACAAAAACCTACCGAAATGGGCCACCAATTTTGGTTCGGTAAAAACTGACCCGAAACCTCAAACGTGCATAATTTTTGCGTCGGTTATCGGAATCGAACGATTCCAGCGGCCACGCACTCCTCTAATAACCTATTTTAACCTGCCAAAATGAATTTGAAAACAAACGACCCTAGCTAGGTCAAAATAACAAAAACCCGAATCTGCCCTTCACCCAAAAATTTCCCCATTTTGATTTTTCATCAATTCTCCTCCAATTCCACATCAATCAATCTCCTATACCCTCAATTAGCATAGACTAACCAAAAATCCCGAGATTTCAAGCAAAACCCGAAATGCCCTAAAGAGGGCTTTCTGAATTTCGCCCAATTCGGGCTCCTCACGGCCAGGCGATGAAAGCTGACCATAAACCCAGCCATTCGACGCCAAAAACGGCCAAAAGCCGCCAGCAATCGGAGCTCAAACGAGCTCCTCACCCTCGGCCTCTAACAGAGTCAAAACAGGGCGAAAAATAGGGCTTACCCGTCGGTCCTGTGCACGAAGACTGCCGAAAATGGCTCGCCGTAGTTGTCTGGTCGGAAAACCTCGAAGCTCGCCGGTGGTCGGTCCGTCGATCGTCGCCTGAGCTCTCCCTCCCCTGTTCGTCGTTCTTCGCTCGCGGGGCTCGGGTAGCAAACAGCAGAATGGCTTCGGCCATTCTGTTGTTTAATTTAAATTTTATTTTATTATTTTTTTTAAATAATTAATTAATAATAATAATCTTAATAAACCAACATTTACTAATTAGCCCTCCCGTACTTTCGACCATTTCGAACTCTCGATAAATCGTTTTGAAATTATAAATTTCCGTAAACTGACCCTCACACTATACACGGTTTAAGTTCTCCAATTAGAATATTCGAACACCAATTAATTAATCAATTAGTTTACCCAATTTATTCCCTTCTCTTTTAAATTAATTAAAACGACTATTTTATTATTCCTTTATTTTGTCTCCAATTTTCCTTAAAAAAACCCGGATGTTACAAGTTATGTAAGTTTAATTTCATTAATTAAACAATATCTCAAATTAATTATTTCTATATTTAATTAATTCTCTAACCTTCCAATCATTAAAATTGCATACCAATAACTAGATTTTCCCCAAACTACCCATCTCTAATTTCACAATTTCTTTCAAACAATCGTTAATTTTCGTAATATTATCTTTACAAGCAAAATGACTGTTGACTTTACACCAAAAAAGTATATCAATTTATTAAAACGCTATACATTTGAACCGTATAACACCCAAGTGATAAACATACACCCAAAGTTATAAACTTTTACATTTTCTAGGAAACCTTTTAAAATTAATAATTGTATTATTAAAATAAAATAATAAATCCTAACAAATAAAGTTATGATTGATAAATTAACTTATCAAAGGGATTGATGAAATTTTTCAATGAAATTAAAATATTTGATTGTTATTGTAAGATCACAGTATAGAAAAAGTATGGGAGATAATTATTTTAACTTTTAAACATTAAATCTTCGAGAAAATCAAATTCTAATCAAGATAAAATTAAATGAGCAGAGTATTTAAATTCAAATGGTTAAAAATGAAAAAATTAAATTAACAAAAAAAAAACTAAAGTACAAACTAAACCTTAAAATTTAAAGGTCTTTTTAACTTAAACTCTTAACTTTATTTGTAAATAAAATGAACATTGAATTTTGGGATTCATTCAACTTAAAATTTGAACTTTTTTTTAAAAAAATGAATCTCACACTTTGCACCATACTTTGATCATAACCCGATCGAATTAATATTATAGTATTTATATATTTTTTATTTTTTTCTTTTAAAAATAACAAAAACCGAACAAAGCTAACTAAAATTAACCCAATTCAAACGTAAATCAAATAAATCGACCCCAAATTGAGTCCAAATCGAAGAAATATACAACAGCAACCGAACTAGAACGAAACTAAGTAAAACCGAAAAAATTCGTTTGAGTTTTCTTTTATCTATAGTATAAAATTTAAGATTTAAGTTGAAAAATTTTAAAGTTTGAAACTAATTTTGTTCAAATCAAAATTGAGTGTACTTTGTCTAAAAAAAATTATGATTAATTTTTAAAAATAAATGACAACTATAAGAAAAGAAATTACAAATTATACTTTTATTACTCTTCAAATCTAGTGTGAACTAAAAAGGAACCGTAAAATTTTCAATTACCAAACATTATAAAGAAACTACAAATACTCTTATGCATTATCAAAGCAACACACGAAGGGGACTTAAGCATAATTTGGTGTAGCTACGTCTTTTTAAGGGAAAATAGCAATTTAGACCCTATCGTTTAGGACCAGTGACAATTTGCAGTTTAATATTTTTTTAACAAATTAAAACTTAAAATATCAATAGTTAGAGATTTGAATCTTACTATTACTATTTTCGTAATTTTTGAACCTGTTTTGTTCGAGTTTTGTAGGTGACGAATTCGTTGTTATGTTGTGATTTCCTCCATTCCATCTTCTTCACTTCTTTCCTCCATTCCATTTTGTGTCCCCTTTCTTGGAATCCAAACCTGGAAGAGGTTCCAGCAGAGTATCCCGCTCTTAAATTGCAGGCTCTCGTCGCATGAGACTATGTAAGAAAAAGGAAGTCCTATCATTCCTTCGTGTGCCAAAACCCCTCTCTCCTCTCAACCTAACCCTTCTTAGATGCGAATTTCTTGCATTTTTGTGTTAAATCCTTGATTCTTCTATGTCTAGTCCAGCTCGTCATTGATGACAATTTTAAGTAACTAGGACTTGAGTACACATTTTTGTACACATTGTAATAGTACATTTTGTAATACTACAAATTTCTCGAAAACATGTGAATTTGAAAATAATTTTACAAAAAAAATAGATACAATTTCCTTTGTTTTCTCACTCCCCCATGGTCATTATCAATAAGTAACTCTTGCATATCAACAACCGTATCTAGCCAGAGACAGAAATTTTCAAATAATCTAATCTCATCACGTTATCAAAGTAGAGCAAATGTAAAACTAAACAACCAAAAAAATAAGTATAAGCAAAAAAAAGATAGTTCAAATCCAAAAATGTACGGATTCAATTACATGAGTACAACAAATGGAAAAATATAAAAATCTAAACATCGGCTGAAGGTGCAACATCGAAGGACAGAGGAGCACCAGAAGCATCCCTAGGCCTAAGCTCGACATTGTCAGTAGCTTGTGTTTCTTCTTTATATTCACACACCTCCTGAATTATTGCAAGTTTGTCAAGTATCACTGCTTGAGGAACAACAATATCTTGAATTTGTCTAGTCATCTCTTCAATAGTTGAAACAAGATTGTTCCACCTCTCACACACAGACACAATACGAGAGGAGCAAACATGAGATGACTGAGATGGAGCATTCTCCATCTGAAAATCTTGGGAGGTAGATGCAGGATGAGGATCTAATAAGATAGATGCTTCCTGATCTGCCCTAAATACCTATTCACCTCGAACTTCAACAATTCTCATCTGACATAAGGTACAATGATCAAACATATCCCATGACTTTTCTTTTCTCACAGGCTCACCATACAAGACAACAATCCCAAAATGTTCAATGTTCAAGAAATTAGTCATGTGACTCAGAATCACATACCCCGAATTGAATCTCTTCTCATTATATATTTTCTCCATTAGATAGAAATTCATACAGCTCACAAGATTTTTGTGTTCATCACGAGGTAAAATCATGTGGCATATCAAATGGTGAATAACCCAAGCCTTGAAATTTAAATCCTTCGATTTTGATTCGTAACACCAAAAAATGTTGGCATTTCATTGAATCTTCTTAAGCAAATCAAGTCTTTTCCCATTTCTAATAAATTTAGCATCCTGAAAAGAATGGTAATATTCTTCACTAGGCTCATCCATAAAAAAACTAATCAATTCATTTACAATTCTAGGGGTTACCTGTAACGCCCCCGAACCCGCTCCGATTCGGTGCGTTACTTTGCAAACAAATCCCGCGTTTAAAAAGAATTTTTAAAATAATTGTCGATAATTTTTTTTTCGAACCCTCGAAAGTAGTTGAAAAATGTTCGTACAATATGTGTAAAACATGTTGGAAAAGATCGACTCCAAAATATCAAAAAAAAAATGTGAGAAATTGTTAAAACCTGACGTCGTTTACTTTACGAAAAATTGAGCAGCATAACGACTAATTTTTATAAACTCCAAAACATTTCAAACAAAACAATATCTATACAACAATCTCCAAAACACCAACCAGATATAACAAAAATACCAAAATAACCAAAAAGTACCCATGACTCATAACTCCCCGAAGACCATGGTCGAGATGCCCCAACAACTATTCGCACCGGCATACCACATACATCACCGACTACGTCCCAATCCTAGCTTTTCTCATAGCTCTCACCTGTACTATCGTCGTCACCTACACGACAGAACACAAAACATAAGCCTAATGCTTAGTAAGTAGGGAATAATGGATGCAAACACATACAATGCACACACAACCTATCACATGCAGTTTCTACTCGCTCTGTTGTTCTCATTTTGTTGTCGAAATATTAATATATCACCTAACGGGGTGGATCAAGTAGGTGCACATCCTATATCATCTAGGATAGCCCCATTTTGACCCAACAGTTCGATATTGGAGGCCACATCCGAGTCTAGCTCCAAGGGTGGCCATACCTAATCCCTAGGAACACATCCGAGTCCAGCTCCAAGGATGTATTTCCATCCGAGTCCCGCTCCAAGGATGGCACTACCCAAAAATCCTGGTATGCATCTGAGTCCAGCTCCAAAGATGTATTTTCCATCTGAGTCTCGCTCCAAGAATGACACCAGGCACACATCCGAGACCAGCTCCAAGAATATGTTTCCATCCGAGTCTAGCTCCAAGGATGGCACGATCCAATCTCCTAGCATACATCCGAGTCTAGCTCCAAGGATGACATTACCTAATCCCCACACGTTTCACGTTCACCGTTCAAAACCATGCTCAAAACTCGTGTTTCGTAGTTGGAAAAACAATGATGCATGTCACACATATGCTCGACACAAAACAAAACACAAACAAGCAAACAATCAAGCAATCTCTACCGTTCCATGGTGTAGGCCCGAAGGCACAATCACAAACAACCTCTACTTACCTGAATTTTTGTAACCTACTCACCCGCTCCTGTTGTGCCAGCAACTCAACACGTTCACCTAATATAACAAAGGAAAAACAACTTAATAATCATACAACTAAATCTAAGGAATACCTATTCTAACTCTAACAACTAATCAAACTAACTTTAAAACCTTAAATCCCAAATCCCGAAATTTTCCTTATTACAATGACCATTTTGAGTAATCTATCCAAAACTTACAAAACATGACATCATACATAACTCAAGTTAAGGAGCCAAATTCAAGTGATTTTAAACACAACATAACCAATTAAATCCTTCCTTCACAAAAATTCAGATTATAACACAATGTATTAACCCAACTTTAAAAATCCATAACTAATTCTATACGTGTCCAAATGTTTCGATTCCAAAGCTCATGGATCCATTAAAGTGTCTATTTTACCCCGTTAAAACAGTTTTGCAAGATAAAATTGGAAGAAGGATCAAAAGCATCAGAACAATAACCTGCCCCGAATTCTGTTTAACAGTTTATGCTAAACTTTGAAAATTCATAACTTTTTGTATACACATCTGAATTCAATGATTCAAGATGCTATTTAAACCTTAAAGTGTAACACCCGCGAATTTAGATTTTGATTAAATTATAGTGATGAGAACCATGGGTATATGAAACCCGAGACCCTTCAACAACGCGGAATTAGAAACTCAGGAACGCCTGTGAAATCAAGTATAAGGAACTTGACCCCAATCAAACCTTGCCGACGGAACCAAAGTTATCAAACAAGGAGCTTGACCCGTAACCGAACTTGTGGTTAGAACCAAGCTATCAAGTTGATCTTTCAAGTTTTGACTTAAAGAAGATCTAGTTCTTCACAAAGAACAAAAGAGAAAATTCTCACAAAGAGTAACTCAAAATCATGTAGATTGCTTAATAATGTTGAAGCACCTATGCCTTTAAATAGGCTACAAAATATCCTAAAAGTAATTAGGAAATATTACTAAAATGATAATTAGGAAACTTTCTAAAACAATACTTACGAAAGCTTTCTAAATCTATGATTAGGAAAGCTTTCTAAAACTATAATTAAGAAACTTTCTAAAACTATAATTAAGAAACTTTCTAAAACTATAATTAAGAAACTTTGTAAAATTACGCGATCCAGCCCACTATAGAAACCTTTGAGAAGTAATCCAATAATCTTTGAACGTGTGCTTGATCCTCCATTTATGCCTCACCTTGAAGAATGTCATAATGTAAGGGGATGCTGAATTGAAGATGTTGATCTCCGTAAAACATGTTTCTCCATGAAGAACTACAATATTTTGACATTGATGTTTGTCTTTGGGCTTGAGCTTGGTCGCACTTTGATTCACATTAGAGTTTCTTTTGTTAGATGGATTATATACCTTGATATTGGGCTTGGACCTATCTTGGTTCATATCATTCCCTTTCCCTTCGAAGAGATTCGTCCTCGAATCTCCTGGATCATACACAAAGAAATTCACACTAGAAAAATGATTAAGATTGTTAGAAAAAATAAAATCTTTGGAATAAGTAACAAGTGCTTGCTCCCTTGCCAACATGACAATATTGTTCTCACTTTCTTCATCAATGTCCTTCACCTTTTGTACCTCAACTTCATAATCTTTTGGTTCATGCTTCAACAACACTTTTGCTTCTTGAATCTCGTAGATTTCTGGGACAATTTCCTCCATCGAGTAGTTATCTTTCTCTTGTTGAAATATTATAAAAATTGGATCCTGTTGAAGACAACTAACTTCCTCTTTTATGGGCTCTTTGGTAGGTGGTTCTTCGGTTGGTGGATCTTCAGTTGGTGGCTCTTCAGTCGATTGCTCTTTGGTTGGTGGCTCGTCGTCTTTTTGTGTAACCTCTTGTTTCTTCAATATTTGTTTCTTTGCCTTTTGTTCCATCAACTCTTGGTAGTATTCAACCAAAAAGTTGTCACGGCGTTGTTCGAGCTTTCTCATTGAAGTTCTTACCTCCTCGGCCTCTTGTTTCTCTTTTTGTTTCTTTGCTTCTTGTTCCACCAAATCATTGTAGTAGTCGATCAAAAAGTTGTCACTTCGTTTTGTTCTAGTATGTCTCTCTCTTTTGTAATTGTCATCCTCGTAGTCGAATTCCTCATAGTAATACTCAATTGGTGATTTGCTCTTCCGTGCATGGCTATTAGAAGGAGACTTTTTTCTTTCATACCTCATGTCTAACGCCTTAAATTGATCTAGTATAGCCCTCATGTACTTCATAGCAAGTCTTTCATCATAACTCATAATTTCAAGAAAGAAAAATAAAAATTATTAGTGAACAAAAATAAGTATGTAAACGGAAGTCACTCACTCCCTCACATGTTTACACTCAATTATATGTCTCTCCACTCGTGTTTCCCTCAAATAATGGCTTTTATATGATAGTCTCACCCTCTTGCCTTTTACCTCTCAATTTTCTCTTTAAGCTCTTTATGTAAAAACCTAATCAAAAGAAAAATTCAACAAGCAAAAACAAGTAAGATCAAACTTTTAACTCAAAATTCTAATTTCCAAAATTAGTTAGAATCAAACAATTTAGAATAGGATGTAGGACTTCAAGAGAGTAAACTTTTCAAGAAAGGAAACTTTTACGAAAGGAAACTTTACACGAAAGGAAACTTTTCAAGAAAGGAAACGTTTTACGAAAGGAAACTTTTCAAGAAAGGAAACTTTTCACAAAAAGAAACTTTTCAAGAAAGGAAATTGAGACAATCAAAGAAAAGAATTGAATAATCACACCAAAAAGCAAATAATGATGCATATAATGACGAAGAAGAAATTGATACTCGAGATATTGATACTCGAAATATTGAGTTTTTTTTTTTTTTTTGAAAGAAGAAAACTTGACAAATAAAGAGAATCGTTGATTCAATGACTTTTTTTTTTCGAATTTCCGAATTTTTTTTTTCGAATTTTTGGATTTTTTTTTTTCAAATTTCAATTTTTTTTTTTTTTGAATTTTCAAAGAAAGAAACTCTAGAAGAAGAAGAAGAAGAAAAAAAAAACAATAAAGATAGAAACTTGAGCCAAATCTCTGATACCAAATGATGAGAACCACGGGTATATGAAACCCGAGACCCTTCAACAACGCGGAATTAGAAACTCAGGAACGCCTGTGAAATCAAGTATAAGGAACTTGACCCCAATCGAACCTTGCCGACGGAACCAAAGTTATCAAACAAGGAGCTTGACCCGTAACCGAACTTGTGGTTAGAACCAAAGCTATCAAGTTGATCTTTCAAGTTTTGACTTGAAGAAGATCTAGTTCTTCACAAAGAACAAAAGAGAAAATTCTCACAAAGAGTAACTCAAAATCATGTATATTGCTTAATAATGTTGATACGCCTCTGCTTTTAAATAGGCTACAAAATATCCTAAAAGTAATTAGGAAATATTACTAAAATGATAATTAGGAAACTTTCTAAAACAATACTTAGGAAAACTTTCTAAATCTATGATTAGGAAAGCTTTCTAAAACTATAATTAAGAAACTTTCTAAAACTATAATTAAGAAACTTTCTAAAACTATAATTAAGAAACTTTGTAAAATTACGCGATCCAGCCCACTATAGAAACCTTTGAGAAGTAATCCAATAATCTTTGAACGTGTGCTTGATCCTCCATTTATGCCTCACCTTGAAGAATGTCATAATGTAAGGGGATGCTGAATTGAAGATGTTGATCTCCGTAAAACATGTTTCTCCATGAAGAACTACAATATTTTGACATTGATGTTTGTCTTTGGGCTTGAGCTTGGTCGCAGCCTTGATTCACATTAGAGCTTCTTTTGTTAGATGGATTATATACCTTGATATTGGGCTTGGACCTATCTTGGTTCGTATCATATAGATCTTAAAATTATTTAAATTAGAAAGGAAGATTTGGAGAAAATAAAAGGATAAGGTGGTTGTTTAATGAAAGAGTGGTTTTAATTAATTGAAAAGAAATAAAAAAAATAGGGAAAGTAATAATAAAAATGTAAAGTAATTAAAAGGGAATTTGGTTGAACAAAACGGTTTATTAATTTATGTTCAGGTATTCTAATTGGAGAAATTAAGCCGGGTACAGGGCGAGGGTCAATTTAGGAGAATTTATAATTTACGAGATTTAACGAACGGGTAGTATTATTATTATTATTATTATTATTATTATTATTATTATTAATTAAAACAACTGAATGGCTCGAAGCCATTCTGTTGTTCTTGTTCGAGCCATTCGAGCGCGACGACCCGAACGGAGACGAGGGGAAGACGATGATCGGCCGTGCAAAAGCACCGGCGAGTTCGACGTTTCCCGGTCAGACGGCGGCGACGAGCCGAGGGATGACATCTCCGACCTCCTTCGACCAAAAAGCTGACTGGTAAGCTTCGAGCCTTGCCCTGTTTCGCGTTCATTCTGTGCCGCGGATCGCCGAGCTGCTAGAGCTCCGATCACCGGCCATTTTTAGCTGCTCTCGGCGTCGAATTGCCGAGCTCAGTGCTGGCAAGGACTGCCGAGCAGTGTGCAGCTCGGGAGGAGCTAAAAACCATGGGCTAGGTTTTTGGAGCCTCCGGTTTTTGTGAGGAACTCTAGTTTTTCTTGTTATGTTATGTTAATTGGATGGTAGAATGATCAATTGGTGAAGGAATTGGTAAAAAATCAGATTGAAGTAGAAAGTTTGGACTTTTAGGGTAAGAACCGAATCTATTTTTGGGGGTGTAGCACCCGACTTTATTTAAATCAAATGACTGATCAATCAATTAAGTGCATTTCGTGGTTGAGTTTGAGTGAAAGATTATTAGGTTAATGAGTGAGTAAGTAAGGGTAATATGGTAATTAGAATTTATTAGTGGATAACCTATTTAATGAAGAATTTATGGAAGTAGCCGCCACTATTCACTCTCACTCTCACTCTCGGATTTTAGCTCAAGTCACCAGAGCTCTCCCAGCGATTTCCCTCCGATCCCATTCGCGGATCTAGGTGAGTTTCTACCTCGATTTCTACTGATTTAGTATCTGAAGACAATAGCGTGGAGGATTGTAGTTGTGTATTTCGTATTTTATTCTGAATGTGAGTGGTTTCGAGTTTAGCATAGAACCATGAATGCCGAGCGATTAGAACTCCCAACTATCCCTTAGGTTTCTTTGAATGCTGTAGAATGAGGTGTGGAAAGGACTGGCTTAATGTTCTGTTTATGTTCTAGGTGAGAAAGGTCCCAAAGAAGCTCCTAGCTGAGCACCCGCCAAGAATCCAGGTAAGTAAAGTTTGTTTGTGCCTTCGGGCCTACATCACAAAACAATAGGTGTTATGCATGTTTGTATGCTTATTTTCAGTTGTCATGCATCATGTTTTTGAAAGACTACGAAAATGTATTTTCATGAAACGGTATGGCATGTGTGAGCAGGATGAACAGAACAACTGTTAAGGGGGATTAATCCGCCCCTTAACTGAGAACAGAGGATTGAGGTTTTGGGAAAAATGATCCACTTCCCAATCCTACAGGGGATCAGATCAGTTAACTGTTAAGGGAATTAATCCGCCCCTTAATTGAGATCAGAGGATGTATGCTTTGGGGGATGACCGATCCACTTTCCCATCGTACAGAGGGATCAACAGAGAACAAATTTGAATGCAACTGAGATGAGAAAGTAGAAATTGCATGTTTAGGGAAAATTATTGTGTCATCGATTTATTTCATCCATTGCTTTACTTGCTTAGCATTAGGCTAATAGATGAGTTTTGTGATGTAGGTGAAGAAGTTACCGAAGGTGTGTTTACAGAACAGTTTGAAGACTAGGCTGGTTGGGGGAGCACGTCCATGCATTGGTTGGGCAATCTGTTGAGGCGGTTTAATCAATGGTTGTATGTGTTAGGTTGAGAATACTGGTTTCAGATTAGCAATTTCTGAGTATTTTAGTGACTATGGTTTGAGTTTGGTTAAAAATGATTTTCTTAAGATTTTACTGGAAATGACGAATTGATGGTTTAACTGTGTTTTGCTGATTTGATTAGTGTTTTCATGAAAATTTGGTTGTCTGAAGGTTTTCAAACCGATTTTACGAGTCCTTCCGGTAAGCAGTGATGTTCCTTGTTTAGGGTGATTACTTTGAATCTACCGGTAGATGCTGCCTATCGGCAGATGTAGCGTGTTTTGTCATTCTGTTGGCAGATATAGTCCATCGGCAGATTAGTGTACATTTTAATTCTATCGGAAGGAGTCGTATTGTTGTTATCGGTAGATGTCGCGTGTTTGTCTATCGGAAGATGGAGACGCGTTATTTGTGTTGACCTCATCGGCAGATGAAGTTGTGTTGACTTCATCGGCAGATTGAGTCGTATTGTTGTTATCGGTAGATGTCGCGTGTTTGTCTATCGGAAGATGGAGACGCGTTATTTGTGTTGACCTCATCGGCAGATGAAGTTGTGTTGACTTCATCGGCAGATTGAGTCGTGTCGACGTCATCGGTAGATGCAGTCTACCGAGTGGAGTCCTTGTTTGCACACGTCATCGGTAGAAGCATGTTACTGCTCCTTCTGTTGACTTTATCCATCGGCAGAAGCGTTTGACTTCGGCGACTTCTCCAGTATCCCATAGTTTGAAACTTTATTCCCTATTTGTCGATTGCCTTTTTACCCCCCAAACGATGACTTATAGTTTTGTTTTAACTCCATTGCTAATAAAATGATTTCCGCTGTAAGATTTAATTATTTGAGATTTTAGTTATGTCAAAAGTGAAGTTTTAAAATGTACGAATGAGACTTTTTTTAGTCTTGAGTAACGGACCGGGTTCAGATAACCTGGGGCGTTACAAGTTGGTATCAGAGACTATTTGGTTAAACCGTTCAAAAGATCACTCAACAGTGTCAATCGTTGCATGGAAGTACTCCAACAACTGTAAGTATTTATGTTAGTTTTAGTTAGTAGATATTTATGGGAATAATTAACCTTTACAGGAATATAGCAAAATGTCTAGACGACCAGGGAGGCCAAGAGTTCAGAGAGAGACACCAACCCCGAGAGGTGCAGGGGATTCGGGTGTGATCAGGCAGCTGACCGATTTGGTGCGTCAGCAATCTGATATGATGCGCCAGCAGTCCGATCAGTTGGGACTGCTACTGAACCGAGAGGTACAAGGGAGTGCCAACTCGGGTTCTAACAATGATCAGGCAGGAGAGAGGTTTAGGAGGTTGCGACCACCCACTTTTGATGGAAAGTCAGCTAATCCAATTGTGGCCGAGGAATGGTTGAAAAAGATAGAAAGCATGTTTAGGTGTGCAAATGTGGGGGAAGGAGAAAAGGTCGTTTTGGCAACCTTCCACTTTGCCGGTGATGCTCAACTTTGGTGGGAAACGATGGAGACCACCCATGATGTTCTTGCGATGACTTGGACGCAATTTAAGGAGATTTTCTATGAGAAGTATTTAACGGTACTGTACAGACCACAAAGAAGTTGGAGTTCATGAACTTGAAACAGACAGAGACCGTAGCTGAATACAGCAGACAGTTTGAATCCCTATCAAGGTTTGCCGGACACCTCGCACGCAGGGATGAGGATAAGGTGTTCCAATTTGTGCATGGGCTGAAACCTGAGATTTATAGCGGAGTCAAGTTCTCGGGTATAAAAGGATTGTCCTACAGTGAAGTGGTGTCCACGGCATTAGAAGTGGAAGAGGCAGAGATGAAGTGTGCCGAGTTTAGTGCAGCCCCACGAAAGTTTGTTCAACCACCACCGCAGAGAGGAGTGAAGAGGCACAATGAAGGTCAGTACAACCAAGGAAAGGTGAATAAGGTGCAAGACACTAGGAAGTTCCCTCAATGCCCGAAGTGTTCAAGATTTCACCCGGGAGAGTGTAGACTTAGCACGGGGAAGTGTTTCAACTGTGAGGAGACCGGACATCTGCTTAAGGATTGCCCAAAGTCCAGAGTCCTTCGCTGTTATAATTGTAGTAAAGTTGGCCACATGAGTAGGGATTGTCCAGCTCCGAAGAATGGCCCTGTGAATATAAAGCCAAGGATATACTCCATGGTGGAGTCAGGTGATGAAGACCAGCCCGCTGTTGTGTCAGGTACTATACTAGTCAATTCAATGCCTGCCTTTACTTTGTTAGACTCTGGTGCAACGTATTCCTTCATAGCATCTGCATTCACTGCTAAGTTAGATGTTAAGTCCTCACCTACTATGCATGTGTTCGATGTTGCTTTACCTTCTGGTGAACGCATGTGCTCTAGCCGTGTGCTGCTAAATAGTGTAGTGACAGTAGAAGATGAGAACCTGCCTGCTGATCTCATTATTTTAGAAATCATGGGATTCGATGTAATCTTAGGAATGGACTGGTTGTTTAAGCACTATGCTACAATAGATTGTAGAACTGGTTTAGTTAGTTTTCAACCCCCTGGTGGTTTAAGACACACTTTCCAAGCCTCGAAGAAGGATAAGAGGATGTCTCTCTTAGCCGCTTTTAGTGCTAGATCTTCCTTATGTTGTGAGTATTCATGCTTTCTGGCCAGTGTTTTGGACACAAAACTGGTAGGAGGATTGAGTCTCCAAAATGTTCTAGTAGCTCAAGACTTCCCTGAAGTTTTCCTTGATGACCTGCCTGGTTTACCACCAGATAGGGAGATTGAATTCGTAGTAGATGTCTATCCTGGTGCTGAGCCTGTATCTAAGAATCCATACCGATTAGCACCGGCAGAACTCAAGGAATTAAAGAAACAGTTAGAGGAACTGACAGAAAAAGGATTCATACGACCGAGTTATTCACCGTGGGGTGCACCAGTTCTGTTTGTTAAAAAGAAGGATGGATCAATGCGTATGTGCATTGACTATAGAGAGTTGAATAAATTAACCGTCAAGAATAAGTACCCATTGCCTAGGATTGATGATTTGTTTGACCAACTACAGGGTGCACGGGTTTTCTCTAAGATTGATTTAAGATCCGGATACTACCAATTGAAGGTTAAATCGGAGGATATACCAAAGACTGCCTTCCGTACGAGATACGGACATTTTGAGTTTTTGGTTATGTCCTTTGGTTTGACAAATGCACCAGCAGCCTTTATGGATCTTATGAATAGGGTGTTTCACGAGTTTTTAGATAAGTTTGTCATTGTATTCATTGATGATATCCTGATTTACTCACGAAATAAGGATGACCATGTAAGGCATCTAACCTTAGTGCTAGAAACATTAAAACGGCATCAGCTTTTTGCCAAGTTTTCCAAGTGTGAATTTTGGCTGGACAGAGTCCACTTTCTAGGCCATGTGATCTCGAGTGATGGAATATCCGTGGATCCAGCGAAGGTTCGAGCAGTAAAGGACTGGCCTCAACCAAAGAATGCTTCTGATATTAGGAGTTTTCTCGGGTTAGCAGGGTATTACAGAAAGTTTATTGAAGGATTCTCGAAAGTTGCAACACCCCTCACTCGTTTAACTAGGAAAAACATAAAGTATGCCTGGACTGAGGAGTGTGAGTCCAGCTTCCAAACCTTAAAACAAAAATTGACCAATGCACCAATACTAACCCTTCCTGTTGATAATGGTAAGTTTAGTATTTATTGTGATGCTTCCAAAATTGGACTTGGCTGTGTTTTGATGCAAGACGGTAAGGTCATAGCCTATGCATCAAGACAGTTGAAAACTCATGAAAGGAATTACCCTACGCACGACTTAGAGTTAGCTGCTGTAGTTTTTGCATTGAAGATTTGGAGGCATTACTTGTTTGGACAGACCTGTGAAATATTTTCAGATCATAAAAGCCTGAAGTATATTTTCACACAAAAGGAATTAAACATGAGGCAACGTCGATGGTTGGAATTTGTCAAGGATTATGACTTTGAAATAAAATACCACTCTGGTAAGGCCAATGTGGTGGCTGATGCATTGAGTAGAGTAACACCATCAGCCTCAGCCTTGATTCTGGACATGCCGGTGGCCTTAGAATCAGAATTCCATAAGTTTAACCTAGAAGCTGTGACCAATATAGCAGCTATGCTTTCTGCCATCTCTTTGAAACCTACCATTCTGGATAAGATAAAAGAAACCCAGAATAATGATGGAGAGTGTAAAAAGTTCAAGTCGGACATGGATACTACTGACAATTTGGATTTCAATTGTACTGATGATGGAATACTTAAGTTCAGGAATAGATATTTTGTACCAGCCAATAAGGAGCTTCGGGATGAAATCCTTTCTGAGGCTCATTCTTCTAGGTTCTCCGTTCATCCTGGAAGTACAAAAATGTACAGAGATCTTAAGCAGACCTATTGGTGGCCTGGTTTGAAGAGAAGTGTAGCTGAGCATGTAGGATCATGCTTGATCTGCCAACAAGTTAAGGCTGAACATCAGAGGCCTGCAGGGATGCTGCAGCCATTGCCACTTCCCGAATGGAAATGGGAACAGATAACCATGGATTTTGTTGTGGGATTTCCTAGAACCGTAAAAGGACACGATGCAATTTGGGTGATAGTGGACCGATTAACCAAAACTGCTCATTTCTTACCTATAAAAATGACTTACTCTATGGATCAACTAGCTGAATTGTATGTGCATGAGATTGTGAGATTACATGGGGTTCCAGCTACTATAGTTTCTGATCGGGACACTAGGTTTACATCAAAATTTTGGAAAAGTTTACATAAAGCCATGGGTACACAACTAAATTTCAGCACAGCCTTCCATCCCCAAACCGATGGTCAGTCGGAAAGAACCATTCAAACGTTAGAGGATATGCTCCGGGCATGTGTTTTAGATTTTCAAGGTTCTTGGAGCAAGTATTTACCTCTGGTGGAGTTTTCTTACAATAACAGTTTTCGAGCAACAATAGGAATGGCACCGTATGAGGCCTTGTATGGACGAAAATGTAGATCTCCTTTGTACTGGGACGAAGTTGGTGAAGCACAGTTGCTTGGTCCTGACCTTGTGCACCAAACTGTTGAGAAGGTTGCCCTCATCCGTCAGAGGATCTTAACAGCTCAAAGCCGACAGAAAAGCTATGCTGACAGAAGACGCAGAGAATTAGAGTTTGAAGTAGGCGATGAAGTTTTTCTTAAGGTATCACCATTCAAAGGAGTTGTGAGGTTTGGAAGGAGAGGTAAACTGAATCCTAGATTTGTTGGTCCTTTCTCAATTCTGAAAAGGATTGGGAAGGCAGCCTATCAGTTACAGCTACCAGTTTCTATGGGAGGGATACATGATGTGTTCCATGTCTCTATGTTAAAGAAGTGTATGCGGGATCCAACTCAAGTTGTCGAACAGCAGAACATTAAAATTCAACCTACACTTACCTACGAAGAAAAGCCAGTAAAGATTCTAGATTTTGCAGTAAAGGTGTTGCGCAACAAAGAAGTTCCATTGGTGAAAGTCTTATGGCACAATCAGAATACAGAGGAGGCAACTTGGGAGCGCCAGCAAGACATGATGGACCAGCATCCAGAACTGTTCAGGTACTGAATTTTGAGGACAAAATTCTTTTAAGGAGGGTAGATTGTAGCACCCGACTTTATTTAAATCAAATGACTGATCAATCAATTAAGTGCATTTCGTGGTTGAGTTTGAGTGAAAGATTATTAGGTTAATGAGTGAGTAAGTAAGGGTAATATGGTAATTAGAATTTATTAGTGGATAACCTATTTAATGAAGAATTTATGGAAGTAGCCGCCACTATTCACTCTCACTCTCACTCTCGGATTTTAGCTCAAGTCACCAGAGCTCTCCCAGCGATTTCCCTCCGATCCCATTCGCGGATCTAGGTGAGTTTCTACCTCGATTTCTACTGATTTAGTATCTGAAGACAATAGCGTGGAGGATTGTAGTTGTGTATTTCGTATTTTATTCTGAATGTGAGTGGTTTCGAGTTTAGCATAGAACCATGAATGCCGAGCGATTAGAACTCCCAACTATCCCTTAGGTTTCTTTGAATGCTGTAGAATGAGGTGTGGAAAGGACTGGCTTAATGTTCTGTTTATGTTCTAGGAGAGAAAGGTCCCGAAGAAGCTCCTAGCTGAGCACCCGCCAAGAATCCAGGTAAGTAAAGTTTGTTTGTGCCTTCGGGCCTACATCACAAAACAATAGGTGTTATGCATGTTTGTATGCTTATTTTCAGTTGTCATGCATCATGTTTTTGAAAGACTACGAAAATGTATTTTCATGAAACGGTATGGCATGTGTGAGCAGGATGAACAGAACAACTGTTAAGGGGGATTAATCCGCCCCTTAACTGAGAACAGAGGATTGAGGTTTTGGGAAAAATGATCCACTTCCCAATCCTACAGGGGGATCAGATCAGTTAACTGTTAAGGGAATTAATCCGCCCCTTAATTGAGATCAGAGGATGTATGCTTTGGGGGATGACCGATCCACTTTCCCATCGTACAGAGGGATCAACAGAGAACAAATTTGAATGCAACTGAGATGAGAAAGTAGAAATTGCATGTTTAGGGAAAATTATTGTGTCATCGATTTATTTCATCCATTGCTTTACTTGCTTAGCATTAGGCTAATAGATGAGTTTTGTGATGTAGGTGAAGAAGTTACCGAAGGTGTGTTTACAGAACAGTTTGAAGACTAGGCTGGTTGGGGGAGCACGTCCATGCATTGGTTGGGCAATCTATTGAGGTGGTTTAATCAATGGTTGTATGTGTTAGGTTGAGAATACTGGTTTCAGATTAGCAATTTCTGAGTATTTTAGTGACTATGGTTTGAGTTTGGTTAAAAATGATTTTCTTAAGATTTTACTGGAAATGACAAATTGATGGTTTAACTGTGTTTTGCTGATTTGATTAGTGTTTTCATGAAAATTTGGTTGTCTGAAGGTTTTCAGCCGATTTTACGAGTCCTTCCGGTAAGCAGTGATGTTCCTTGTTTAGGGTGATTACTTTGAATCTACCGGTAGATGCTGCCTATCGGCAGATGTAGCGTGTTTTGTCATTCTGTTGGCAGATATAGTCCATCGGCAGATTAGTGTACATTTTAATTCTATCGGAAGGAGTCGTATTGTTGTTATCGGTAGATGTCGTGTGTTTGTCTATCGGAAGATGGAGACGCGTTATTTGTGTTGACCTCATCGGCAGATGAAGTTGTGTTGACTTCATCGGCAGATTGAGTCGTATTGTTGTTATCGGTAGATGTCGCGTGTTTGTCTATCGGAAGATGGAGACGCGTTATTTGTGTTGACCTCATCGGCAGATGAAGTTGTGTTGACTTCATCGGCAGATTGAGTCGTGTCGACGTCATCGGTAGATACAGTCTACCGAGTGGAGTCCTTGTTTGCACACGTCATCGGTAGAAGCATGTTACTGCTCCTTCTGTTGACTTTATCCATCGGCAGAAGCGTTTGACTTCGGCGACTTCTCCAGTATCCCATAGTTTGAAACTTTATTCCCTATTTGTCGATTGCCTTTTTACCCTCCAAACGATGACTTATAGTTTTGTTTTAACTCCATTGCTAATAAAATGATTTCCGCTGTAAGATTTAATTATTTTGAGATTTTAGTTTATGTCAAAAGTGAAGTTTTAAAATGTACGAATGAGACTTTTTTTAGTCTTGAGTAACGGACCGGGTTCAGATAACCTGGGGCGTTACAGGGGGATTTGACCTAGCTATAGTTTTTTGTTTTAAATTTCTTTTTGGCAGATTAAAATATGTTGTTAGAGGAGTACGTGGCCGCTGGAATCGTTCGATTATAATAACCGACGCGAAAGTTATTGCACGTTTGAAGTTTCGGGTTGGTTTTTACCGAACCCAAATTAGTGGCCCGTTTAGTTAGGTTTTAGTTGGATTAGGCTAGAAATAGTAGTTTGAGAGTAATTGGTGAATGTAGGCTTGATTTTAATGAAGTTTGAATATTTGTCGTAGGTCGAGCCGTAGGTGGACAGGTAACCGAGTATCCTCAGCGAGCTAGGACGTCAGGTAAGTAGTGGACGTGTATTTTGTTGCCTTCGGGCCTAAACCACGGAACGGTAGGAAGCTATTTGTTGTTTGTTTGTTTGTTGTTTGGTTGTTTTGCTTTCTTTTTTGGTTAAGCATTTTATTGATCTGGAGCATGGTTTCGAATGGTAAGTATGAAACGGAAACTGATAAGTAGAAAGGCAATGTGGCAATATGGTTTTGTGGAGTTGTGTTAAGGTGGCACCCGCAAGGGACTCGAGGAGAGTCGCCCAGTCGCGTTAGGGTTGCACCTGGGGCGTGGTTTTAGTGGAGTCGCCCAATCGCGTTAGGGTGACACCTGCAAGGGACTCCGTGTGAGTCGCCTAGTCATGTTATGGTGACACCTGCGAGGGACTATGTTGGAGTCGCCCAGTCGCGTTAGGGTGGCACCTGCGAGGGACTCTACGAGAGTTGCCCAGTCGCGTTAGGGTGGACACCTGCGAGGGACTATAGTGGAGTCGTCCAGTCGCGTTAGAGTGACACCTGCGAGGGACTCCAAGGGAGTCACCCAGTCGCATTAAGGTGGCACTTACGAGGGACTTTGTGAGAGTCGGACACCTGCAAGGGACTTCTTGGGAGTTGCCCAGTCGCGTTCGGGTGGCACCTGCGAGGGACTCTATGGGAGTCACTTAGTCGCGTGAAGGTGCGAGGTTAGCACCAGTGAGGGGTTCTATGATAGAACAATGCATAGAAAACGAAACGAGAATAACATAGCGAGTAGAAACTGCATGTGATAGGATTGGTTGCATTTTGTTTAGTCCCATTTGTTATCCCCTACTTGCTAAGCGTAAGCTTACGTGTGTGTGTGTGTTCTGTGGTGTAGGTATCGACGCGATTACAGGTGAGCTAGACGATGGAGCCAGGATTATGCGGTAGTTGGTGGCACACGAGGCACGCCGGTGCCGACAGTTGTCGGGGCGCCTCGACCATGGTCTTCGGGGGATATAGGGCTTTGTATTTTGGTAGTTTATTGTAGATTTCTATTTATGGAAATGATGGGAATTCATAACCCTTTTTGGTTGATGATTGGAAAGTTATATCTAAGTTAAGGGTGATGTGTCGCCCTATACTGTAGACTTCTTCACTTAGGGATGTTAGTATTTTAGTTTCCCTCTTTACTGCTATTTGGTTATTTCATATGCTGGATAAGTTGAGTAGGAGTATTCTGGATTGGTTGGGATTTATTCGTTTGCAGGTACCTAGCATTTGGATGCGCCATTTTCAGGCATTACTTTGTCAAAATTTTCGAGGAGGTCGCCGTGGTACTTAATAGTTAGGATTAAGGGAAATTAGTGAGTCTAGGCAGCTAGGTATGACAAGAGAGAGCTTCGGGAGACTTAGCTTTAAATTCTGCTGTGTCAGTTTTATTTTTATATTTTGGTGTTTATAAGAATTATCGAGGTTAGAGTGAGCCAAGGAGCGCACCGAGCCAGGGTGGGTTCCGGGGCGTTACATAAAGTGTCTAGTTTCTAATGGTCAAATTTATTTTATTACCCACTTCAATCAGCATAACAGAAATTTGCCGAAAACAAAACTATCCTGTTGTTTTGAAAATCCCAAATTTCATTCAACTTTAACTACTTCAAAAATTCACCATAAATTGTATACATATCTGAACTCGTTGATTCAAAATTCTACGTAAACCTTAGGATGTCTATTTTTAAATGTTGAAATCCCTTTATCCCTTTAATAGAAACAACTTGGACGAAATAAATAAAACCCAGAGCTGCCCTGTTTTATAAATTTTCTCAAATTTTTAGTTTTACATCAAACATCAACCAAGTTCAAAAATTTGTAACAAATTGAATATAGGTCCAAATTTGATGATTCCAATGGCTATGCATTCCTCAAGGAGTCTATTTTAACATGCTAAATTCAATCAATCAAACAAAACTAACTCATTGTACTGAAAATGCAGAAACACAAACTGCCCTGCCATTCATCAATTTTTCATAAAAATTGTACAACTCCTCATTTTCCTTCCTTCATATTCACAGGTAAGTATCCAATTCAATTTAAACAGCAAAGAACAAAAAAAAAAAAAAAAACAAAGAAACCCTAACACTTTTCATGCTTCCCACGTTAGGGTTCAACAATGCTCCATAAAACCCATGAAATCCCTTAATTATTCAATATAAATCAACCCTTTCACAAATAAAACCTAACATATAACTTACCTTGAAGTTTTGTTAAATGAGGGAGAGGAAACTCTTGCAGGAGAGAAAATGCTGAAAATGGAGGAGGAAGAAACCAAAAAAAAACGTGGAGAAGAAGCCTGATGAGGTTTCTCTTTATTATTTAAATTTTTCCAAGGTTTGCTTTTTACTTACCACTTTAGATTCTAACCACTTAGTTAAATCAAAACCAACTAGCTTCTTGTTTTCATTCACTTTCACGCCAAACATCCAAAATCCCTCTTCATTTTACTTTTCATTTATTGTCTTTACTATTCAACTTTTCTTTCTTTCTCTCCAAGGCAGAAAAGTCATGATTCACTCTCTCTCTTTTATTTCATCCCACCAACGCCCAATACCCACTTTTGTACTTTGACTTTTCAAATTTTACTTTAACCATTTTTCTTTCCATTAACAAATGCTAATATAACATAACTCAATAAACATACACACAATAAATCTCACAATGACTTTCAGTTGTTACACAATTCTCTACTTTTCACTTTTGACCTTTCAACCTAAAAAAATTCCTTTTTCTATTTGCCACACAGATTGCTCCAATTACTCTCAATATATCTTTTTGACATTTCAACCTAAATTAACATAATTATTTGAATCCTCACTTCACATTATTAGGCACCTACAATAATGTCAACCTAAATTAACATAATTATTTGAATCCTCACTTCACATTATTAGGCACCTAAAATAAATTGCACGATAAAATTTTCGGGTGTTACATTCCACCCTCCTTAAAAAAAATTTTGTCCTCAAAATTTGGGCTTAGTTATTCCTCAACTTACTTACTCCAACTCTACCTTTTCCTTTAGCTAAATTCATCTAATTCTTCACTTCACATTTTCCGTGTCTATCAAACGTGTACCTAACTTATTTGAATCCTCAATCATGTAACACTAAAAATCTACCGAGTAATCTTCTTATCCTAAGTCCTCAAATTAAAATTCCTCTCTATTTTACTATCCCATTTCGAACTTATCACTTCTACCTCATGCACCTATTTACCTCGAACCGTCACGACATTTCATTAATCATTCAAACACCATTCTCATACTCCAAGCTCTCGCTACTTAAATCTATCCCCTATTTTTCCTTATTTTCAAAGTGTACTCAGAGTCCTCATACTTACCTCCACTACGTTCAATTTGTCCAACTTCTACCTCGGTCATCATTAAACGCTATCAAAATCTTAAGTCTAAATTACCTCGTTTCTCACTCATTACGCGAAAACATAACTGGTATATAACCCTTCAATTTCAATTCCATAACTTAAGAGTCTAAACTTTCGTAATTCTCTCAAATTCAACTTACTTCTAAGTTTACTCGTATCATCTTCGTGTAATCTCCTCGCTTATCTTTTCCTCCTAAGTCCATCCCAAAATTCATAATCTAACTAGCAACTCTTTTATCTATATTACACAATCTTAGCACTCGAGTTCTAACTTACATCCTATGCTTAAACTTATCCACTCTTAAATGTATCAACTCCAGCCTAAGCTATTGACAAAATCATTGGTTTCGACTTCGTTACGTACGAGTCAAACCTTCGAAACTTTCTAACTTAGTTTCATTCCTAATGAATGCACCCGAATGTTTGTCGTGCGGGTTCTCTTCCTCTCATTAAACAATTCCTATATCTATTCCGAACCCTTAACTCCAAATTTCAAATCATTATAATTATACCTCTTAATACCTAATAGTCTTTACCATTGTTGACTTCATTTTAATCGACAATCAATTAAAATTACAAAATCCTCTAACTTAGGCTCCCCTTTTGATTTTTCTCACATAAAGTTCATCCCAAATTTTATTCCACAGACTATCTATCGTTGTCTCAAATTCTTAAAATTCTCTAAATTTGTACTCTACTTAACACTTATGATCTAACCTCAAATTCTAACCTTCCCCTTTCTATAATACTACTTCTGGTCTCATTCCCAAGTTTCTAAATATTCTTCTAAATTTCTCTATAACGAGTCGGCCACCCACCTTCTTGTTTGCAAACTTGTTGTAGTTCACTTAACACCCTTAATCCCAATCTCCTACCTGTTACCTTTTTATCTAAAGTCCCCATTAAAAGTTACTAACCTCCTCACTTACCTCATTCCTATGTCCGTCAAATATAGACTGTAATCTAATCACTCATCTTTCTTACATTGCACAGTCTCTAATCCCTTATCAGTTCAAGTATTCATCACTACAAATAGCTCTAAATCTCTTCTCTCTTCCCTAACCTTACGAAAGTCCTACTGGTATCTCACCAAAACCAACATCCAGTTGGCTTCACATCCAAACTCAACTTTACTACAAAGACCACTGCCGCAAAAGAATGCTACACATCAAAATCTATGAATATCGTACCTGAGATCTCGGCTGGTCGATCCTCATTGTCTGGCTCTAGGGCAGTCTTTAGCCACATGTCCAGGCTCACTGCACTTGAAACACCGAGGAACTCTTGACTTTGGACAGTCTCCAAAAAAGTGGCCAGGTTCAAAATAGTTATAATATTTCCCATCATACTGCCCACACCCTCCAGGATGAGCTTTTAAACACTTAGGACATGACAAAATCTTCCTCGTGGCTTCTTTCTTTCTCTCTGGTCATTCAAGTATCCGCATGGTCTCTTAGTTCCTTGAGATTGTGAAAAAGACCCACCTCTGCTCATCTGAGTTGTAATTTCTGTAAACATTTGCCCGGGAACTTTTGCTGGTTGAATACACTTGCCAACGGCCTCTTCCACCTCTAAACCACTCTAGTGAACGACACTCCATCAATCCCGAAGGTTTTCACCAACATATAAATTTCCGATTTCAGGCCCTGCACGAACTGAAATATCTTATCTTCTTCCCGACTAACTAGGTGGCTGGCAAACTGGGACAATGATTCAAATTGCTAAATATATTCTCTGACTGATCCTGTTTGCTTTAATGCCATAAATTCCAATCTCTTTGCAGCTTTGACTGTTCGGTTGTAGTATTTGTCGAAGAACAAATCTTTAAACTCCTTTTAAGTTAGACCTTGAGGACTAGTGGTAAGCTTCACAGTCTCCCACCAGCTTTGGGCGTCGCTAGCTAAATGGAACGTTGCACAATTCACTTTATTTTCTTCCTCTACCTCAGCGAGATTAAACATATTCTCTATAGTGCATATCCATCAATCAGCAGCTGTTGGATTTGTTAAACAACCTTCAAAGGCTGGAGGCTTTAACCTTCTAAATCTTTTCCTGCTAGAACCTGCTCTTGTGCTGGAGCTCGCTCCAAGGTTTCCCAGTATACCTTGGTTCATGAAAACGCCCAACAGTTGAGATTGTATATTCAGTAAACACCGAAGTTGCTTATCAGGGTCCTCGGTTTTCTCTCTAGGCTGTTCTGGTTCGTTTCTAGGTCGTCCAGGTCATCTTGGGTTCCTCGACATTTTGCTTTCTAATCCTGTAAAAAGGTTAAAACAATCTAGAAAAACTAAAAGCTAATAAACTAATCTATCTGAAATAAAAAAAGTAACGAAAATCTAATCTCAAACTACTAAAACCTAATCTTACGAACTAATTACGAAAAACGAAAATTAATCTACCTCTCTAACTCTAAACTCAAACTTAATTCTTCCTGCAAATCCTACGACTAAAATAAACGTATACTCTAAAACTAAAGTAATCTAGCTAAACTAGAAATCTAGAAAAAATTCTTCTCTAACTAGACTACAAATCTAAACTAAAATCTTAAGCTAAAACACTTAAAAGCAATCACTAAACGAAAATATCCAGACTAAAAAAAAAGATCTTATAAGAATAACTAACTACTAACTACTTACAACCAAAATCAAATCTCTAATTACTTAAACTAAAAAAATCTAACTACTAATCTGATAACAACTAAACTAAGTGCTCAAATCTACTAAAAAACTACTACTAAACTAATCTTAAATATCTACTTCTTAACTAAAAATAGCTAAACTTAATAAAGAAAAACAACTCACTAAACTCTAACAATTCAAATCTTAGCTTTCCTTCTACATCCTTAAATCTGCAACCTAATAAGTTCTTCTACTACTCCCCCCCTGTTCTAAAAATGTCTAAAATAATCTATCTATAACATCTTACTCTAAGACGAACTTCTGGAAACAATCACTCAATTAAAATCCAATCTCCAAGGAAAATAAATTTTAATACTCTTGTCACTAAAAAAAACCTAAACAATTCCTAAATACTAAGTATGAATCTCAATTCCAAAAGATCCATCTCTAAATAAAATCTCTAAATCTAACTCAAATCTAAACAACAATCTAATCTTAGATAAAACTAACTAAAAGAGGAAAGAAATACTTACAGTCGGCGAAGCACGTTGCATGACGGCCGGCATTGTCGAGTAATCCTTTGAACGAATCGACCACTTTTGCTCTGATACCAACTTGTAACGCCCCTGATGTAGCGACCCTAACACTGTACCCTTATTTTCCCGTATTATTTTTTTTATCCGTGTAAACTTTGAGCCTAACGTTCGAGCGGAAATAAAACTTTTAAAAATCGGAATTGTTGAAGGTTATGATTTTAAACCATTTAACAAAACTTAAAAACAATTTAAATAAAACTTAAATTAAAACTTAATAAAACAATCGGCCAAATGAAGGGACAAAAGGGACTTTCGTCCCAAAAAGTGATGGGGCGATCGATCGCCCATTTCAGGAGATCGATCGCCAATCAGAAAAAAGGGAGGGGCGATCGTTCGCCCCTCACAGTGGCGAACAATTGCCACACCCTCTGGATTTTCCAGAGGGGCGATCAGCCACCAGGCGATCGATCGCCCATATGTGGCGATCGATCACCACACCCTCTGGATTTTTCCAGAGGGTAGCGACCAAAATTGCTCCACCCTTTTCTTTATTCCTTCCCCTGCATATACATACTTCAATACTTCTAACTACTTCATCAATATCACATGAAACACCACATACAGCTTCAAATACAATTTGACATAAACCACCCGATACCGTAACATTCTCAGTAATCGTACTCAAAAACCGACTTGAATAACGCATCTAACACGAAATAACGTTTTCAACGAAAATGAACTGCGTGGAATTCGTTTAAAACTAAAATGTTTCCTTCTGTTAAAATCACCAAGCAGTTCGATAAACCTTATGATAAAGCCTTAACAAAACGGTTTTAATCGGTTTACCAAACAATCGGATATATCACTTTTCGTTTACCTTTTCGTTTTCCTTTTCGTTTTCCTTTTCGTTTACCTTTTCGTTTTCCTTTTCGTTTTCCTTTTCGTTTTCTTTTCGTTTTCCTTTTCGTTTACCTTTTCGTTTTCTTTTCGTTTACCTTTTCGTTTTCCTTTTCGTTTTCTTTTCGTTTTCCTTTTCGTTTACCTTTTCGTTTTCTTTTCGTTTACCTTTTCGTTTTCCTTTTCGTTTACCTTTTCGTTTTCCTTTTCGTTTTCCTTTTCGTTTTCCTTTTCGTTTTCCTTTTCGTTTTCCTTTTCGTTTTCCTTTTCGTTTTCCTTTTCGTTTTCCTTTTCGTTTACCTTTTCGTTTTCCTTTTCGTTTACCTTTTCGTTTTCCTTTTCGTTTACCTTTTCGTTTTCCTTTTCGTTTACCTTTTCGTTTTCTTTTCGTTTACCTTTTCGTTTTCCTTTTCGTTTACCTTTTCGTTTTCTTTTCGTTTTCCTTTTCGTTTACCTTTTCGTTTTCTTTTCGTTTACCTTTTCGTTTTCCTTTTCGTTTACCTTTTCGTTTTCCTTTTCGTTTACCTTTTCGTTTTCCTTTTCGTTTACCTTTTCGTTTTCTTTTCGTTTACCTTTTCGTTTTCCTTTTCGTTTACCTTTTCGTTTTCCTTTTCGTTTACCTTTTCGTTTTCTTTTCGTTTACCTTTTCGTTTTCCTTTTCGTTTACCTTTTCGTTTTCTTTTCGTTTACCTTTTCGTTTTCTTTTCGTTTACCTTTTCGTTTTCTTTTCGTTTTCCTTTTCGTTTACCTTTTCGTTTTCCTTTTCGTTTACCTTTTCGTTTTCCTTTTCATTTACCTTTTCGTTTTCCTTTTCGTTTTCCTTTTTGTTTTCCTTTTCGTTTTCCTTTTCGTTTACCTTTTCGTTTTCCTTTTCGTTTTCCTTTTCGTTTTCCTTTTCGTTTACCTTTTCGTTTTCTTTTCGTTTACCTTTTCGTTTTCTTTTCGTTTACCTTTTCGTTTTCCTTTTCGTTTACCTTTTCGTTTACCTTTTCGTTTTCTTTTCGTTTACCTTTTCGTTTTCCTTTTCGTTTACCTTTTCGTTTTCTTTTCGTTTACCTTTTCGTTTTCTTTTCGTTTACCTTTTCGTTTTCCTTTTCGTTTACCTTTTCGTTTTCTTTTCGTTTACCTTTTCGTTTTCCTTTTCGTTTTCTTTTCGTTACCTTTTCGTTTTCCTTTTCGTTTTCTTTTCGTTTACCTTTTCGTTTACCTTTTCGTTTTCCTTTTCGTTTACCTTTTCGTTTTCCTTTTCGTTTTCTTTTTCGTTTTCCTTTTCGTTTTTCTTTTCGTTTACCTTTTCGTTTTCTTTTTCGTTTTCTTTTTCGTTTTCTTTTTCGTTTTCTTTTTCGTTTTCCTTTTCGTTTTCTTTTCGTTTTTCTTTTCGTTTACCTTTTCGTTTTCTTTTCGTTTACCTTTTCGTTTTCTTTTTCGTTTTCTTTTTCGTTTTCCTTTTCGTTTTCCTTTTCGTTTATCATGAAAACATGCATGGAAATATCTTTTCGTACCTTTTCCAGAAACCATGATGCATGAATATGTACAATGTCGTAATTAAACCGAAGCATAAACAAGCAACAATTTAAACATTAAACAACTTAACTAAAACTAACTACCCAACCTATTACCCAACACATTCTACATCTCCAAGATCCTCAATCAACATTAAATCTTATGGTGTAGGCCAAATCGGCCAAAAGAGTCACGAAGACTTACCTCGCGTCCGTTGCAATGCTAGCTCCGTCCACGAGCTTTGGTTCACCTAAGGCAATTCACAACAATTATCATTAAAACGCGTTTGAACTGATAACGTCCAAATTAATGAAATCCTTAACTAAAGGAGTTTATCGAACAATTTACGCTCGATAACTCAAACCACCATTAACGAGTTTTTCCAAAATCTCGAAAATTCATCAAACCCTAACATTCGTCCTAAATCACTTAACTTCGTCCAACAACGCTCAATACGTCCTTTATATCCACAAACACGGTAAACCTATAAATTTGAAACCCTAAATCACATTTTTAACGAAATCCTAACGAAACACTAACCTTGTAACTTCGTAAAAACCGAACAATAACCTTCCAAAACTATAGAATCATACCTAGGGTCGGGATTGGAGAAGGAAACGTGAAGGATCGGAGGTCAATCGGAGAGGAATCGTCGGCGTGGAGGAGGAATCGCCGCCTGGAAAAAGGGAGTCGCCAGAGAGGAGGAGAGAAATTGTGAGAGTGGTGAGGGAGAAGAAGAAGTTTTTGTTTTTATTTGTAATTTTGACTTGTCAAATGACCGTTTTTCCCTTCCTTTGATTTTCTATTTGATTCGTCATTTGTTTCGTTAATTGTCTAACGATTCAGCTTCTCTAGACTTCCTTATCTTGCCAATAAGTCCAACCTATTACTAGGGTTCCATTAAAACTGTCCGTTCACAAAACAAACCCCGTTTACTATTTTTATTAAAACGTCCATTATATTACGAGAAACGTAATCCTCGTAATTTAACATCACAACTCCGAAAATTCTCATAATTCTCCTAAAATCTATAATAATAATTAGGATTATATGTAACACCCGAGGCTTTAGATTTAATAAAGTTATGGATCTTAGGAAAATAATAAAAAAGTAAAGCAATTAAAAGAACGGGATGAGAGTCAATTACGAAAATTCCTAATTAAGAACGGGATTGTTAAAACGAATTATTATTATTATTATTATTATTATTATTATTATTATTATTATTATTATTATTATTATTATTATTATTATTATTATTATTATTATTATTATTATTATTATTATTATTATTATTATTATTATTATTATTATTATTATTATTATTATTATTATTATTATTATTATTATTATTATTATTATTATTATTATTATTATTATTATTATTATTATTATTATTATTATTATTATTATTATTATTATTATTATTATTATTATTATTATTATTATTATTATTATTATTATTATTATTATTATTATTATTATTATTATTATTATTATTATTATTATTATTATTATTATTATTATTATTATTATTATTATTATTATTATTATTATTATTATTATTATTATTATTATTATTATTATTATTATTATTATTATTATTATTATTATTATTATTATTATTATTATTATTATTATTATTATTATTATTATTATTATTATTATTATTATTATTATTATTATTATTATTATTATTATTATTATTATTATTATTATTATTATTATTATTATTATTATTATTATTATTATTATTATTATTATTATTATTATTATTATTATTATTATTATTATTATTATTATTATTATTATTATTATTATTATTATTATTATTATTATTATTATTATTATTATTATTATTATTATTATTATTATTATTATTATTATTATTATTATTATTATTATTATTATTATTATTATTATTATTATTATTATTATTATTATTATTATTATTATTATTATTATTATTATTATTATTATTATTATTATTATTATTATTATTATTATTATTATTATTATTATTATTATTATTATTATTATTATTATTATTATTATTATTATTATTATTATTATTATTATTATTATTATTATTATTATTATTATTATTATTATTATTATTATTATTATTATTATTATTATTATTATTATTATTATTATTATTATTATTATTATTATTATTATTATTATTATTATTATTATTATTATTATTATTATTATTATTATTATTATTATTATTATTATTATTATTATTATTATTATTATTATTATTATTATTATTATTATTATTATTATTATTATTATTATTAAAAATAAAATAAATAAACAAAACGACAGAATGGCTTTGCCATTCTGTCGTTCGAGGGTCGAGCGCCAAGCGCCGAAGACCCGATCGGAGGAGGGAGAGAGGAGCGACGATCGGCAGAGCAATCACCGCCGATTTCTGACGTTCTCCGGCCAAACGACTGTGACGAGCAGACTCTGGCCCGTCTCCGTGCACAAATTCGACGGGTAAGCCATTTTTGCCCTGTTTTTGCTCTGTTCGAGGCCAAGGGTGAGGAGCGACTTTGAACTCCGATCACCGGCCGATTTTGGTCATTTTTGGCGTGAGTTTGCCGACCCTTGGACCGGCTTTCATCGCCTGGCCGTGATGAGCCCCGTTTGGACGAAAAATCAGAAAGCCTGATTTGGGCATTTTTGGTTTTGCTGTGTATAGCTTCGAGATTTTGTTAGGATATGTTAATTTGATGCTAGGATGGTTGATTGGTGGGGAATTAGGTGAAAAACCAAAATAGGGAAAATTTCGGGTAATGCCCGATTTGGGCATTTCTGGTTTTGCTGTGTGTAGCTTCGAGATTTTGTTAGGATATGTTAATTTGATGCTAGGATGGTTGATTGGTGCTGGAGTGTAGTACCCCGAGGGGATCTCTATGATGGATGATTAGCTAAAATACGTAAAGGTCGAGAGTATGAATTCCTAGACTGTTATAGGATTCTACAATCGACGAGGGAGATCATGTATGGCCATCCTAGACGGTTATGGGATGAGAGCTGTCTGGTCTTGCTCTGGTGGTTCTGAGTGTGGCCGTCCTAGACGGTTATAGGATGTGTGCCTACTCAAATCACACGGCTTATGCAATGATTAAAGCAACGAACAGCAAACAAGGACAACTGAGTGGTAGAAACTACATGTGTTAGGTTGATTGCATTGTGTTGTCGCATTTGTTATTCCCTACTTGCTAAGCATTAGGCTTATATTTTATGTTCTATGGTGTAGGTGACGACATTTACTCAGGTGAGGTAGATGAGACAGCCCAAGACTAGGCAACAGTTGGTGATGCATGGAGTATGCCGGTGCGGGCTATTGTCGGGGCGTCACAACCACTTCCTCGGGTATTTTGTGGGCGTTTGATGTAGAATGTTTTTATTAGTATTTTGGAAAGGATTTGCTTGGAGAAAAGTTAGAAAAGTGGAGAGATTTGGTATGTTGTGTTGTAAATATTTTCTTAGCTATTTTGGACGTTTACGAGTCGGTTGTGTTGTTCGATAGTGGTTGCACATATTTGGAATTTTAAACTAGTTTGATTTCCGGTTTTGGTTTCAGGTTTTGGTGTATAGAATTTTAGGCGTTATGCCGCTCGTTTTGGTTTTAAAACAAACGACGTCGGTTTTAGTTTCTCTATTTTTCTTTATTACCGTTTTAAGTCGGTTTTTCAAGATTTTTACAGGACACGAAGTTAAGTGTCGGGATCGTGTGGTAAAAATTTTAGAATTTTTGGAGGTGTTTGGCTTGATGAAAAATGAAGAAAAGTGAGGAAAGTTGAAAAAATGTGAAAAAAACGCATTTTTGGCCGAAAAAACCTGAGGAGGCCCGATCGATCGGGCGCTGGGCGTGCAGGCATGCGCAGGCGCGCGCAGCGCCCAACACCCTTTAAAAAAAATTAATTCCTATTTTACTATGTTTGATCCGACCTTTTTCGACGTATTTAACGCATGTTTACCAACATTTTTTGAGGATTTGAAAAACCCAAAAATCGAGTCAAAAATTTATCAAAAATTATTTTAAATGTCGTTTTAAATGCGGGTTGAGTTAGCAAAGTAGCGCACCGAGCCGGGATGGGTTCGGGGGCGTTACAAGTTCGTATCAGAGCAAAAGTAGTCAAGACGTTCAAAGGATTACCCGACAATGCCGGCCGCCATGCAACGTGCTTCACCGACTGTAAGTATTTTTTGCTTTTTTTTGTTAGCTTATACCTAAGATCAGATCGTTTAACCTTGTGCAGGATTAGAATTAAAATAGAAAGGAATTCACAACCACCAGGACAACCTAGAAATGAGCTTGAAGAGTTAGTCAAACTTCTTGTAGAGTTGGTCTGTATGCAAACTGACTTATGGAGTATTTTAGTAAATCAGAGATTGATTTTATCTGAACGACTCGAGATATCATACTTGGTGTAACACCCCCAAACCCACCTTGGCTCGGTGTGCTACTTGGCTCACTCTAACCCCAATGAAACCGATGTTTAAAATAATTTTTATAAACCCCAAAACATAAAAATTACGGACACAGCGGATTTTAAAGCTAAGTCTCCCGAAGCTCTCTTATGTCATACCTAGCTGCCTAGACTCACTAATTTCCCTTAATCCTAACCGTTAAGCACCACGGCGTCCTTTCCGAAAATTTTGACAAAGTAACGCCTGAAAATGGCACCCCTAAAATGCTAGGTACCTGCAAACGAATTAATCCTCAACCAGATCCAGAATACTCTTATTCAACTATCCAGCATACGAAATCTCCAAATAGTAGTAAAGAGGGAAAAATGTAATACTAACATCCCTAAGCGAAGAAAATCCACAGTATAGGGCGACACATCACCCTCAACTTAATTATAACTTGCCAAACATCACCCAAAAAGTGTAATAACCCAGAAATTTTATTGAATAAAATTAAAAGTTTTGTTAGGATTTTGTGAGAGATTTTAATGGGTTAAATAGCTTATTAAAATTTGGGATTTTATTTGGAAAAAGATTTCAAAATATATATATATATATATATATATTGAAGGGGCGGAGTGGACGAGAATTTAACGAGAATATGGAAGTTTAAACACGTGAGGGCGATTTAGTAAATTAGTTAACAAAAATAAATAAATAAATAAATAAAAGAATAATAAAATAGGTTGTTTTAATTAATTTAAAAGAAAAGTGAATAGTATCTTAATTTAGGTTCAGGTATTCCCAAAGAAATTAAGCCAGGATTATAATTAAGAACGAGATTTAACGAAAGTCGAAATGGTCGGAAACACGGGAGGGCAAAACGGTAAATGAGGATTAAGTAATGGTTAGTTTTATTATTATTATTATTATTGTTATTATTATTATTATTATTATTATTATTATTATTCAAAAAAAAACACAAAACAACAGAATGGCTCGAAGGCCATTCTGTTGTTCGAGTGCCCGACGGCCGAGAGGAGAACAGGGGTGAGGGGGATCGACGCGGGGTGGCACAAGCGAGCCATTCACCGGCGATTTCGGCGTTCTTCCGGCCAGACGACGGCGACGAGCAGGGTCCGGCTTTCTCCGCGCACGAACCTATAGGTAAGGCTCGATTTGTTTGCTCTGTTCTTGCTCGGTTTGTGGCCGAGGGTGACGAGCTGCGTTGAGCTCCGATCACCGGCCCTTTTTGGCCGTTCTTGGGGTCAGAAAACTGAGCTTAACGCCGGCGAGACTGCCGAGCAGTTTGTAGCTTGGGAGGAGCTCAAAACCGAGGGCTATGTTTTTGGAGCCTCGGGTTTTTGTGTGAAATTCTGATTTTTTTTTGTTAGGTTATGTTAATTGGATGTTAGGGGGAGTGATTGGTGAGGAAATGAAGTAGATTTGATGAAAAACCAAAAAAAAGGGAATTTTTCGGTTAAGGGCAGAATCGGGTTTTGCCATTTTTTGACTTAGTTGCGGTCGTTTGTTTTAAAATTTCTTTTGACAGGTTAAAATAAGTTATTAGAGGAGTACGTGGCTGCTAGAATCGTTTGATTCTGATAACCGACGCAAAAGTTATGCACGTTTGAAGTTTCTGGTCAGTTTTTACTGAACCCAAATTAGTGGTTGTTTAGTTATATTTTAGTTGGTTTAGACTCGAAGTAGTAGTTTGAGACTCGGGCCAGAGGTGATGTGCTCCGCGAATTCCGAGTGAGACTCGGGCCGGAGGTGATGTGCTCCGCGAATTCGAGTGGGACTCGGGCCAGAGGTGAGGTGCTCCGCGAATTCCGAGTGAGACTCGGGCCAGAGGTGATGTGCTCCGCGAATTCGAGTGGGACTCGGGCGGAGGTGAGGTGCTCCGCGAATTCGAGTGGGACTCGGGCCGGAGGTGATGTGCTCCGCGAATTCCGAGTGAGACTCGGGCCGGAGGTGATGTGCTCCGCGAATTCCGAGTGAGACTCGGGCCAGAGGTGATGTGCTCCGCGAATTCGAGTAGGACTCGGGCCGGAGGTGAGGTGCTTCGCGAATTACGAGTGAGACTCGGGCCAGAGGTGATGTGCTCCGCGAATTCCGAGTGAGACTCGGGCCGGAGGTGAGGTGCTCCGCGAATTCCGAGTGAGACTCGGGCCGGAGGTGAGGTGCTCCGCGAATTCGAGTGGGACTCGGGCGGAGGTGAGGTGCTCCGCGAATTCGAGTGGGACTCGGGCCGGAGGTGATGTGCTCCGCGAATTCGAGTGGGACTCGGGCCAGAGGTGATGTGCTCCGCGAATTCGAGTGGGACTCGGGCCAGAGGTGAGGTGCTCCGCGAATTCCGAGTGAGACTCGGGCCAGAGGTGAGGTGCTCCGCGAATTCGAGTGGGACTCGGGCCGGAGGTGATGTGCTCCGCGAATTCGAGTGGGACTCGGGCGGAGGTGAGGTGCTCCGCGAATTCGAGTGGGACTCGGGCCAGAGGTGAGGTGCTCCGCGAATTCGAGTGGGACTCGGGCCAGAGGTGATGTGCTCCGCGAATTCCGAGTGAGACTCGGGCCAGAGGTGATGTGCTCTGCGAATTTCGAGTGAGACTCGGGCCGGAGGTGATGTGCTCTGCGAATTTCGAGTGAGACTCGGGCCAGAGGTGATGTGCTCCGCGAATTCCGAGTGGGACTCGGGCCGGAGGTGATGTGCTCCGCGAATTCGAGTGGGACTCGGGCCGGAGGTGATGTGCTCCGCGAATTCGAGTGAGACTCGGGCCGGAGGTGATGTGCTCCGCGAATTCCGAGTGAGACTCGGGCCAGAGGTGATGTGCTCCGCGAATTCGAGTGAGACTCGGGCCAGAGGTGAGGTGCTCCGCGAATTCGAGTGGGACTCGGGCCGGAGGTGATGTGCTCCGCGAATTCGAGTGGGACTCGGGCCGGAGGTGATGTGCTCTGCGAATTTCGAGTGAGACTCGGGCCGGAGGTGAGGTGCTCCGCGAATTCCGAGTGAGACTCGGGCCAGAGGTGATGTGCTCCGCGAATTCGAGTGGGACTCGGGCCGGAGGTGATGTGCTCCGCGAATTCCGAGTGAGACTCGGGCCAGAGGTGATGTGCTCCGCGAATTCGAGTGAGACTCGGGCCGGAGGTGATGTGCTCCGCGAATTCGAGTGGGACTCGGGCCGGAGGTGATGTGCTCTGCGAATTTCGAGTGAGACTCGGGCCGGAGGTGATGTGCTCCGCGAATTCGAGTGGGACTCGGGCCGGAGGTGATGTGCTCTGCGAATTTCGAGTGAGACTCGGGCCGGAGGTGATGTGCTCCGCGAATTCGAGTGGGACTCGGGCCAGAGGTGAGGTGCTCCGCGAATTCCGAGTGGGACTCGGGCCGGAGGTGATGTGCTCCGCGAATTCGAGTGGGACTCGGGCCGGAGGTGAGGTGCTCCGCGAATTCGAGTGGGACTCGGGCCGGAGGTGATGTGCTCCGCGAATTCCGAGTGAGACTCGGGCCAGAGGTGAGGTGCTCCGCGAATTCCGAGTGGGACTCGGGCCAGAGGTGAGGTGCTCCGCGAATTCGAGTGGGACTCGGGCCGGAGGTGATGTGCTCCGCGAATTCCGAGTGAGACTCGGGCCGGAGGTGATGTGCTCCGCGAATTCCGAGTGGGACTCGGGCGGAGGTGAGGTGCTCCGCGAATTCCGAGTGAGACTCGGGCCAGAGGTGATGTGCTCGCGAATTCCGAGTGGGACTCGGGCGGAGGTGAGGTGCTCCGCGAATTCGAGTGAGACTCGGGCAGAGGTGATGTGCTCCGCGAATTCCGAGTGGGACTCGGGCCGGAGGTGAGGTGCTCCGCGAATTCGAGTGGGACTCGGGCCAGAGGTGAGGTGCTCCGCGAATTCGAGTGGGACTCGGGCCGGAGGTGATGTGCTCCGCGAATTCCGAGTGGGACTCGGGCCGGAGGTGAGGTGCTCCGCGAATTCCGAGTGGGACTCGGGCCAGAGGTGATGTGCTCCGCAAATTCCGAGTGGGACTCGGGCGGAGGTGAGGTGCTCCGCGAATTCCGAGTGAGACTCGGGCCGGAGGTGATGTGCTCCGCGAATTCCGAGTGGGACTCGGGCCAGAGGTGAGGTGCTCGCGAATTCCGAGTGGGACTCGGGCCGGAGGTGAGGTGCTCCGCGAATTCCGAGTGGGACTCGGGCCGGAGGTGATGTGCTCGCGAATTCCGAGTGGGACTCGGGCCGGAGGTGAGGTGCTCCGCGAATTCCGAGTGAGACTCGGGCCGGAGGTGATGTGCTCCGCGAATTTCGAGTGAGACTCGGGCCGGAGGTGATGTGCTCCGCGAATTCGAGTGGGACTCGGGCCAGAGGTGATGTGCTCCGCGAATTCCGAGTGAGACTCGGGCCGGAGGAGGTAAGGCATTTAAGAGTCGTGATACTTTGTGAGGGTTGTGGGACGGTTGTATGTAGGCAGTGAGCTTTGTGAGGGTTGTGGGACGGTTGTATGTAGGCAGTGAGCTTTGTGAGGGTTGTGGGACGGTTGTATGTAGGCAGTGAGCTTTGTGAGGGTTGTGGGACGGTTGTATGTAGGCAGTGAGCTTTGTGAGGGTTGTGGGACGGTTGTATGTAGGCAGTGAGCTTTGTGAGGGTTGTGGGACGGTTGTATGTAGGCAGTGAGCTTTGTGAGGGTTGTGGGACGGTTGTATGTAGGCAGTGAGCTTTGTGAGGGTTGTGGGACGGTTGTATGTAGGCAGTGAGCTTTGTGAGGGTTGTGGGACGGTTGTATGTAGGCAGTGAGCTTTGTGAGGGTTGTGGGACGGTTGTATGTAGGCAGTGAGCTTTGTGAGGGTTGTGGGACGGTTGTATGTAGGCAGTGAGCTTTGTGAGGGTTGTGGGACGGTTGTATGTAGGCAGTGAGCTTTGTGAGGGTTGTGGGACGGTTGTATGTAGGCAGTGAGCTTTGTGAGGGTTGTGGGACGGTTGTATGTAGGCAGTGAGCTTTGTGAGGGTTGTGGGACGGTTGTATGTAGGCAGTGAGCTTTGTGAGGGTTGTGGGACGGTTGTATGTAGGCAGTGAGCTTTGTGAGGGTTGTGGGACGGTTGTATGTAGGCAGTGAGCTTTGTGAGGGTTGTGGGACGGTTGTATGTAGGCAGTGAGCTTTGTGAGGGTTGTGGGACGGTTGTATGTAGGCAGTGAGCTTTGTGAGGGTTGTGGGACGGTTGTATGTAGGCAGTGAGCTTTGTGAGGGTTGTGGGACGGTTGTATGTAGGCAGTGAGCTTTGTGAGGGTTGTGGGACGGTTGTATGTAGGCAGTGAGCTTTGTGAGGGTTGTGGGACGGTTGTATGTAGGCAGTGAGCTTTGTGAGGGTTGTGGGACGGTTGTATGTAGGCAGTGAGCTTTGTGAGGGTTGTGGGACGGTTGTATGTAGGCAGTGAGCTTTGTGAGGGTTGTGGGACGGTTGTATGTAGGCAGTGAGCTTTGTGAGGGTTGTGGGACGGTTGTATGTAGGCAGTGAGCTTTGTGAGGGTTGTGGGACGGTTGTATGTAGGCAGTGAGCTTTGTGAGGGTTGTGGGACGGTTGTATGTAGGCAGTGAGCTTTGTGAGGGTTGTGGGACGGTTGTATGTAGGCAGTGAGCTTTGTGAGGGTTGTGGGACGGTTGTATGTAGGCAGTGAGCTTTGTGAGGGTTGTGGGACGGTTGTATGTAGGCAGTGAGCTTTGTGAGGGTTGTGGGACGGTTGTATGTAGGCAGTGAGCTTTGTGAGGGTTGTGGGACGGTTGTATGTAGGCAGTGAGCTTTGTGAGGGTTGTGGGACGGTTGTATGTAGGCAGTGAGCTTTGTGAGGGTTGTGGGACGGTTGTATGTAGGCAGTGAGCTTTGTGAGGGTTGTGGGACGGTTGTATGTAGGCAGTGAGCTTTGTGAGGGTTGTGGGACGGTTGTATGTAGGCAGTGAGCTTTGTGAGGGTTGTGGGACGGTTGTATGTAGGCAGTGAGCTTTGTGAGGGTTGTGGGACGGTTGTATGTAGGCAGTGAGCTTTGTGAGGGTTGTGGGACGGTTGTATGTAGGCAGTGAGCTTTGTGAGGGTTGTGGGACGGTTGTATGTAGGCAGTGAGCTTTGTGAGGGTTGTGGGACGGTTGTATGTAGGCAGTGAGCCTTGTGAGGGTTGTGGGACGGTTGTATGTAGGCAGTGAGCTTTGTGAGGGTTGTGGGAGTAGGTAGTGTAACGCCCCCGAACCCACCCTGGCTCAGAGCGCTACTTTGCTAACGAATCCTACGTTAAAACTGACTCCCAATCATAAAAGGAAACGAACACATCTGAATTTAAAACTAAACTCCCGGAACTCTCTTAAATCATACCTAGCTGCCTAAACTCACCAAATCCCTTACCCCTAACCTTTAAGCACCACGCCGTCATTCCCGAAAATTTCGGCAAAGTAACGCCTGAAAATGGCGCCTCCAAAATGCTAAGTACCTGCAAAAGAATCAATTCCCAACCAACCAGATCCAGAATACACAATAACCAGTATACGAAATCTCCAAGTAGCAGTGCAGAGGGAAAACTAAAATACAACATTCATAAGTGAAGAAAGTCCGCAATATAGGGCTACACATCACCCTTAACTTAACTATATATAACAACAGACATCTACACTACGCTATCAAAATACAAAGTCCCACTTCTCCCGAAGACCATGGTGGAGTCACCCCGACAACTGCCCGCACCGGCACGCCCCGTGCATCTCCAACTGCTCCCAAGTCTTGGCTGACTCACATAGCTCACCTGTACCCGCGTTGTTACCTACACCACAGAACACACACGCACACGTAAGGCTAGGCTAGCAGTAGGGATATAACAAAATACGACTAGATAAATGCAAGCTACGCACAACGCTGAACAAAACAACCAAACAACACAACGACACGAACAAAACACGATACTCCCCAGCAAGGCATGTCGAGACCCTCTCGAGGTGCTCCACGAGCACTACTCCCCAGCAAGGCATGTCGAGACCCTCTCGAGGTGCTCCACGAGCACTACTCCCCAGCAAGGCATGTCGAGACCCTCTCGAGGTGCTCCACGAGCACTACTCCCCAGCAAGGCATGTCGAGACCCTCTCGAGGTGCTCCACGAGCACTACTCCCCAGCAAGGCATGTCGAGACCCTCTCGAGGTGCTCCACGAGCACTACTCCCCAGCAAGGCATGTCGAGACCCTCTCGAGGTGCTCCACGAGCACTACTCCCCAGCAAGGCATGTCGAGACCCTCTCGAGGTGCTCCACGAGCACTACTCCCCAGCAAGGCATGTCGAGACCCTCTCGAGGTGCTCCACGAGCACTACTCCCCAGCAAGGCATGTCGAGACCCTCTCGAGGTGCTCCACGAGCACTACTCCCCAGCAAGGCATGTCGAGACCCTCTCGAGGTGCTCCACGAGCACTACTCCCCAGCAAGGCATGTCGAGACCCTCTCGAGGTGCTCCACGAGCACTACTCCCCAGCAAGGCATGTCGAGACCCTCTCGAGGTGCTCCACGAGCACTACTCCCCAGCAAGGCATGTCGAGACCCTCTCGAGGTGCTCCACGAGCACTACTCCCCAGCAAGGCATGTCGAGACCCTCTCGAGGTGCTCCACGAGCACTACTCCCCAGCAAGGCATGTCGAGACCCTCTCGAGGTGCTCCACGAGCACTACTCCCCAGCAAGGCATGTCGAGACCCTCTCGAGGTGCTCCACGAGCACTACTCCCCAGCAAGGCATGTCGAGACCCTCTCGAGGTGCTCCACGAGCACTACTCCCCAGCAAGGCATGTCGAGACCCTCTCGAGGTGCTCCACGAGCACTACTCCCCAGCAAGGCATGTCGAGACCCTCTCGAGGTGCTCCACGAGCACTACTCCCCAGCAAGGCATGTCGAGACCCTCTCGAGGTGCTCCACGAGCACTACTCCCCAGCAAGGCATGTCGAGACCCTCTCGAGGTGCTCCACGAGCACTACTCCCCAGCAAGGCATGTCGAGACCCTCTCGAGGTGCTCCACGAGCACTACTCCCCAGCAAGGCATGTCGAGACCCTCTCGAGGTGCTCCACGAGCACTACTCCCCAGCAAGGCATGTCGAGACCCTCTCGAGGTGCTCCACGAGCACTACTCCCCAGCAAGGCATGTCGAGACCCTCTCGAGGTGCTCCACGAGCACTACTCCCCAGCAAGGCATGTCGAGACCCTCTCGAGGTGCTCCACGAGCACTACTCCCCAGCAAGGCATGTCGAGACCCTCTCGAGGTGCTCCACGAGCACTACTCCCCAGCAAGGCATGTCGAGACCCTCTCGAGGTGCTCCACGAGCACTACTCCCCAGCAAGGCATGTCGAGACCCTCTCGAGGTGCTCCACGAGCACTACTCCCCAGCAAGGCATGTCGAGACCCTCTCGAGGTGCTCCACGAGCACTACTCCCCAGCAAGGCATGTCGAGACCCTCTCGAGGTGCTCCACGAGCACTACTCCCCAGCAAGGCATGTCGAGACCCTCTCGAGGTGCTCCACGAGCACTACTCCTCGGTGAAGCAACTCTATAAAATATCACGGCTGACCGGGCATCTCTCATAGCAATCCTTCCGAGGTGCTCCACGAGCACTACTCCCCAGCAAGGCATGTCGAGACCCTCTCGAGGTGCTCCACGAGCACTACTCCCCAGCAAGGCATGTCGAGACCCTCTCGAGGTGCTCCACGAGCACTACTCCCCAGCTCCCCGAGCACTATCCCCAGCATGGCCAGGTCGAGACCTCTCGAGGTGCTCACGAGCACTACTCCCCGATGAGCGCAGTAACCCCTTCCGAGGTGCTCACGAGCATTACTCCCCGACAAGGCCATGTCGAGACCTCTCGAGGTGCGTCACCGAGCTGTACTCCACGATGAGGCAGCTCTACTCAATCACACTGTTCAGTGCAAGCAACTTGTAGAGACCCTACCGATGTGCTCACACGAACACTACTCCCCGGCAAGCAAACTCTACTCAGAATAATATGCATTTCCACTATCTCTTTACTTTACTGCTCACAACTCATTCCTGGGCTCACAACTCATGCTCACTCATCATCAAACCCATGCTCACAACTCATGCTCACTCAATGCACAACATCCAATAAACACAACAATCACACTATATTGCAAGTCAGCTCACAACTCAATTCTCGTGGCTCTAACTATAATGCAAGTCAACCAATGCACAACATCTCTAACTATAATGCAAGTCAACCAATGCACAATATCCAATAAACACAACAATCACACAACAACCAAACAAAACCAAGCAAGCAAACAATCTACTACAAGCAACCAAATCAGAATAAAGCAACCAAACCAGCAAAGAATCTTCTACCGTTCCGTGGTGTAGGCCCGAAGGCAAAACATTCCACTACTTACCTGAACTCTGGCACCGCACTTACTCGCTTTGGCTATGTACATTTGCCCACTCGGTAACCTAGCACATTCACAAAATTCACTTAAGCATCACTATTCACTTCTAAAGAATATTTAAACTAACTCTAACTACAACTATTCAAACTTCTTTAAAATTAAGCCTACATACACCAACTTACTCTCAAACTATTATTTCTAGCCTAATCCAACTAAAGCCTAACTAAATGGGCCACCAATTTGGGTTGGGTAAAAACCGACCCGAATTTCAAACGCACGTAACTTTTGCATCGGATATTGGAATCGAACGATTCCAGCGGCCATTTACTCCTCTAATAACCTATTTTAACCTGCCAAAAGGAATTTGAAAAAAAACGACCCTAGATAGGTCAAATTGGCAAAAACCCGAACTGCCCTTCACCCTAAAATTTCCCCTTTCCGATTTTCCATCAAATTCCACCCAAATCCTCACCAATCAACCACCTACACCCTCAATTAACATAAACTAACAAGATTCTAAGGATTTACATAGGAAAACCCGAATTTCCCACATTGGAGCCCTCGGTTTTTCACACAAACCGAGCTCACCAAGGCTCGGCAACTATCGCCGGCGTTAAGCTCGGCTATTTGACACCAAGAATGGCCAAAAAGGGCCGGTGATCAGAGCTCAACGCAGCTTGACACCCTCGGCCATAAACCGAGCAAAAACAGGGCACACAAAAAAATCGAGCCGTACCTGTCGATTCGTGCACGGAGACGGGCCGAAAATGGTAGACCTGGAAGCGCCGCCGTCGTCTGGCCTGAAAACGGTGAGAGTCACCGGTGAGAGTCGCCGGCGTTCGTCGTCCCTCTCCCTCGTCTCTCCCCTATTCGCGCTAGGGAGCTCGGGCTGAAAGGGGAAATAGAATGGCTCACGCCATTCTATTTTTATTTTTTATTTTTAATAAAAATATTTTATTTTTATTTGTTTTAACCCTCACGTTTTTAAACTAACTAATCCGTTAATATCTCTCACCTCACTCTCGGTCTAACACCTCCACCGAAACTCCCGAGCATAATTAATTAACTCAATAACTAACATAACGTAAATTAATTAAATCTAAAGCAACTAAAGCAACACACGTTGAGGAAAAATCCTCGGGTGTTACAGGTAGTGAGCCTTATGAGGGTTGTGGGACGGTTGTATGTAGGCAGTGAGCTTTGTGAGGGTTGTGGGAGTAGGTAGTGAGCCTTGTGAGGGTTGTGGGACGGTTGTATGCAGGCAGTGAGCCTGGTGATGGTTGTAGGACAGTCGTACGTAGGTGGTGAGCCTTGTGAGGGTTGTGGGACGGTTGTATGTAGGCAGTGAGCCTGGTGAGGGTTGTGGGACAGTCGTACGTAGGTGGTGAGCCTGGTGAGGGTTGTGGGACGGTTATATGTAGGCAGTGAGCCTGGTAAGGGTTGTGGGATAGTTGTACGTATGTGGTGAGCCTTGGGAGGGTTGTGAGATAGTTGTACGTAGGTAATGAGCCTTGTGGGGATTGTGGAACAGTTGTATGTAGGTGGTGAGTTGGTGGGTTTGTGGGTAAGTTTGGTAGCTGTAGTCAGTCGTGCGTAGGTTGTAAGTTTGGTGAGGTTGTGGGTCATGGTAGGTATGTTGTGAGTCTTGCGTACGTGGTGGGTCGTAAATACGGATGTTGACGAGAAGCTGTCGATAGTTGGTCATAGTATAGGATGTGAGTCTTGTGTGTGTTGTGGCCATAGGTACGTATGAGTATGTGTAGTCATTGTTAGTTGTACGTTGTGAGTCTTGCATACGTGGCAGGTTTTGGGTACGGGTTGTGAGTCCTGTGTAGGTTATGGGATAGCTTTGTGTAGGTCGTGAGCTAGTTGTGTGTATGTTATGAGTTTTGTGCAGGTTATGGGATGTAGGCACTTTTGTGATGCAATGCGGTGAGATGATGACAACATGTGTAAAGACCTGCATGTGTTAGGATTGCATAACCAGTTTTCATGCTTCACGTTTATTTTCCATCACTTTACTTGCTAAGCTTTGAGCTTACGGTGTGTTTTGTGGTGTAGGTACTGCTGAGCTGGTAGGTGTGTACCGAGAATCCGACTAGGAGTAGGTGGCAGTTGGTGGCGTGCGACCAGGGCCCCGGTTGATGACAGTATTAGGGCGACCCGACCCAGGATGAGCCGTAGCATGGTGTTGATGGGGAGTAGGACTTTTTGTCTTTTGTGGGGGTATTTGTATTTGTTGTATATAGTCATAGTTAAGGGTGATATGTCACCCTATAATGTGGATTTTCTTTATTTTGATCGATAGCATTTTTGTTCTGTTATGATGATTGTTTGGAGATTTCGTAGACTAGGTAGTTGTGTAGGAGTACTCTGGATTGATCGGGATTTATTCGTTTGCAGGTACTTAGCATTTTGGGGGCGCCATTTTCAGGCGTTACTCTGTCGAAATTTTTTTCGAGGAGGACGTCGTGGTGCTTATTGGTTAAGATTAAGGAAAATTAATGAGTCGTTTAGCTCAGAGTAGTCCCTATAGCGAACCGTGAATCCGGGTGGGTTTTCGGGGCGTTACAAAAAGAGTCATGAATTCCCATCATTTCCATAAACAGAAATCTACAATAAACTACCAAAATACTAAGCCCACATCCCCCGAAGACCATAGTCGAGGTGCCCAGACAACAGCCCCCACCGACATGCCCTGTGCGTCGCCGACTGCTCCCTAGTCCTGGCTCCCTCATCTAGTTCACCTGTAACTCTGTCATCACCTACACCACAGAACACACACACACACGTAAGCTTAAGCTTAGCAAGTAGGGGATAACAATATAAACATGCACAATGCACACACAACCCTCACACAACCCTAACACATGTAGTTTCTACACCCTCCGTAGTTTCGTTTCATTTTCCGTTGCATTTCTACTATTTACTCATGCACGTTAACGACGAGACGTTAAACCCTCTAGTGCTCCTCTTGCACGTTAACGACGAGGCGTTCAACTCCCTAGTGCATGCTCTAGCACGTTAACGACGAGACATTAAACCCTCTAGTGCTCCTCTTGCACGTTAATGACGAGGCATTTAACTCTCTAGTGCATACTCTAGCACGTTAACTGTAACACCCAAAAATTTCCTATAACGCGTATAGGCCTAGGATTACACGGTTAGAGGGTTTAATGGTTAGGAATGAAGTGTGGTGGATTGGTTGAAAATGTAATGGTTGAAAAATTCAAAATGTGGAAAAGTCAAAATGCATTCAAAATGTGTGAACCAATAGGAATTAAGTAAAAGCAATGGAAAGTGGTGACTTGATGAAGCTTCTCACATTGGATTTAAAGGGGAAAATGAGGGTTTGAATTGTAATTTTAAAGAAATTAGGGAAGGAAATAAAAAGTAGGAAAAGTTTAAGTTAAAATTGGGTTTTCTTCATTTTTCTCCCTTCATCTCCACGATTCTCTTCTCATCCTCCATAGCCGATTCTTCCTCTCCCTTTTCTTCAATCTTTCAAGGGATTTCAAGGTAAGAATACATGGGTTTTGGTTTTTATATCTTTAGGTGAAGTTTGTTGGAGTTTTTAGTGAGTTTTGGTTGGATTTGGTGAGGGTTTGAAACTCTAGATGAGGAGATTCCGAAAACTTACATTCCCTTGGCTAGTTTTCTCTCCCTCTTTTGGCCATTTATCCTTAGGTACGATGGTTTAAGTCATATGGGTGGGTTAGAGTTAAGGATTGGAAGAGAGTTACACAAAAATTGGGTTGTGAACACTCGGTGAACAATTCTGTTTTGGCATTTTTGGTTTGGTCAAGGGGTTTATTTGGTTATTGTAAGTATTTCAATGGATAGTAGATGTGTAGAGGTTTACAGATTGGGGTGTGACGTCAAAATTCGTTGAAAAACGAGGGAGTTATTGCCGTTTGAAGTTGGACAGTTGGACGGTTGGAAATGTGAAGAAAAATCGGGTTTTGTGGTTTTAGGTTGAGTTGTTGGTTAGTTTTGGTTTTTGAATCCTTTAGAATTTTATGAGTGAATTGCTAAGTTATTTTCTAATATTGATAGGTTACCGAACTAGTAAGGCATCCTATGGGTGCAGGCAACTAAGGCATTTTTCGATGCAGGCAATTAAGGCATCCTATGGGTGCAGGCAACTAAGGCATCTTTCGATGCAGGCAATTAAGGCATCCTATGGGTGCAGGCAACTAAGGCATTTTTCGATGCAGGCAATTAAGGCATCCTATGGGTGCAGGCAACTAAGGCATCTTTCGATGCAGGCAATTAAGGCATCCTATGGGTGCAGGCAACTAAGGCATCTTTCGATGCAGGCAATTAAGGCATCCTATGGGTGCAGGCAACTAAGGCATCTTTCGATGCAGGCAATTAAGGCATCCTATGGGTGCAGGCAACTAAGGCATTTTTCGATGCAGGCAATTAAGGCATCCTATGGGTGCAGGCAACTAAGGCATTTTTCGATGCAGGCAACTAAGGCATTTTTCGATGCAGGCAACTAAGGCATCTTTCGATGCAGGCAATTAAGGCATCCTATGGGTGCAGGCAACTAAGGCATCTTTCGATGCAGGCAACTAAGGCATTTTTCGATGCAGGCAATTAAGGCATCCTATGGGTGCAGGCAACTAAGGCATTTTTCGATGCAGGCAATTAAGGCATCCTATGGGTGCAGGCAACTAAGGCATTTTTCGATGCAGGCAACTAAGGCATTTTTCGATGCAGGCAATTAAGGCATCCTATGGGTGCAGGCAACTAAGGCATTTTTCGATGCAGGCAATTAAGGCATCCTATGGGTGCAGGCAACTAAGGCATTTTTCGATGCAGGCAATTAAGGCATCCTATGGGTGCAGGCAACTAAGGCATTTTTCGATGCAGGCAATTAAGGCATCCTATGGGTGCAGGCAACTAAGGCATTTTTCGATGCAGGCAATTAAGGCATCCTATGGGTGCAGGCAACTAAGGCATTTTTCGATGCAGGCAACTAAGGCATTTTTCGATGCAGGCATTTAACTCTCTAGTGCATACTCTAGCACGTTAACGACGAGGCATTTAACTCTCTAGTGCATACTCTAGCACGTTAACGACGAGGCATTTAACTCTCTAGTGCATACTCTAGCACGTTAACGACGAGGCATTTAACTCTCTAGTGCATACTCTAGCACGTTAACGACGAGGCATTTAACTCTCTAGTGCATACTCTAGCACGTTAACGACGAGGCATTTAACTCTCTAGTGCATACTCTAGCACGTTAACGACGAGGCATTTAACTCTCTAGTGCATACTCTAGCACGTTAACGACGAGGCATTTAACTCTCTAGTGCATACTCTAGCACGTTAACGACGAGGCATTTAACTCTCTAGTGCATACTCTAGCACGTTAACGACGAGGCATTTAACTCTCTAGTGCATACTCTAGCACGTTAACGACGAGGCATTTAACTCTCTAGTGCATACTCTAGCACGTTAACGACGAGGCATTTAACTCTCTAGTGCATACTCTAGCACGTTAACGACGAGGCATTTAACTCTCTAGTGCATACTCTAGCACGTTAACGACGAGACGTTAAACCCTCTAGTGCTCCTCTTGCACGTTAACGACGAGGCATTTAACTCTCTAGTGCATACTCTAGCACGTTAACGACGAGACGTTAAACCCTCTAGTGCTCCTCTTGCACGTTAACGACGAGGCATTTAACTCTCTAGTGCATACTCTAGCACGTTAACGACGAGGCATTTAACTCTCTAGTGCATACTCTAGCACGTTAACGACGAGACGTTAAACCCTCTAGTGCTCCTCTTGCACGTTAACGACGAGGCATTTAACTCTCTAGTGCATACTCTAGCACGTTAACGACGAGGCATTTAACTCTCTAGTGCATACTCTAGCACGTTAACGACGAGGCATTTAACTCTCTAGTGCATACTCTAGCACGTTAACGACGAGGCATTTAACTCTCTAGTGCATACTCTAGCACGTTAACGACGAGACGTTAAACCCTCTAGTGCTCCTCTTGCACGTTAACGACGAGACGTTAAACCCTCTAGTGCTCCTCTTGCACGTTAACGACGAGACGTTAAACCCTCTAGTGCTCCTCTTGCACGTTAACGACGAGACGTTAAACCCTCTAGTGCTCCTCTTGCACGTTAACGACGAGACGTTAAACCCTCTAGTGCTCCTCTTGCACGTTAACGACGAGACGTTAAACCCTCTAGTGCTCCTCTTGCACGTTAACGACGAGACGTTAAACCCTCTAGTGCTACTCTAGCACGTTAACGACGAGACGTTAAACCCTCTAGTGCTCCTCTTGCACGTTAACGACGAGACGTTAAACCCTCTAGTGCTCCTCTTGCACGTTAACGACGAGACGTTAAACCCTCTAGTGCTCCTCTTGCACGTTAACGACGAGACGTTAAACCCTCTAGTGCTCCTCTTGCACGTTAACGACGAGACGTTAAACCCTCTAGTGCTCCTCTTGCACGTTAACGACGAGACGTTAAACCCTCTAGTGCTCCTCTTGCACGTTAACGACGAGACGTTAAACCCTCTAGTGCTCCTCTTGCACGTTAACGACGAGACGTTAAACCCTCTAGTGCTCCTCTTGCACGTTAACGACGAGACGTTAAACCCTCTAGTGCTCCTCTTGCACGTTAACGACGAGACGTTAAACCCTCTAGTGCTCCTCTTGCACGTTAACGACGAGACGTTAAACCCTCTAGTGCTCCTCTTGCACGTTAACGACGAGACGTTAAACCCTCTAGTGCTCCTCTTGCACGTTAACGACGAGACGTTAAACCCTCTAGTGCTCCTCTTGCACGTTAACGACGAGACGTTAAACCCTCTAGTGCTCTTCTTGCACGTTAACGACGAGGCATTTAACTCTCTAGTGCATACTCTAGCACGTTAACGACGAGACGTTAAACCCTCTAGTGCTCCTCTTGCACGTTAATGACGAGACGTTAAACCCTCTAGTGCTTCTCTTGCACGTTAACGACGAGACGTTAAACCCTCTAGTGCTCCTCTTGCACGTTAACGACGAGGCATTTAACTCTCTAGTGCATACTCTAGCACGTTAACGACGAGACATCAAACCCTCTAGTGCTCCTCTTGCACGTTAACGACGAGGCGTTCGACCCTCTAGTGCTTACTCTCACATGTTTCTTACTTAGCACTCACCTCATGCATAACTCATTCTTTTGTTTTAAAAGAAAACAACCATTACACAACTCATTCCCACACTACTCAATAGAAAAGAAAACAACACAACCAACAAACATACACTACTCAATAGAAAAGAAAACAACACAACCAACAAACATTCCCACACTACTCAATAGAACACAACACAACCAACAAACAATAATTCCTACCGTTCCGTGGTGTAGGCTCGAAGGTGACAAAACACATAATCCATTACTTACTTGGCGTCCTAGCTCGCTGGGTTTGGCACATCACGTCACCTATGGCTCGACCTACGACAAATATTCAAACTTCATTAAAATCAAGCCTTCATTCACCAATTACTCTCAAACTACTATTTCTAGCCTAATCCAACTAAAACCTAACTAAACGGGCCACTAATTTGAGTTCGGTAAAAACCGACCCGAAACTTTGAACGCGCGTAACTTTTGCGTCGGTTATCGGTAATAATAATAATAATAATAATAATAATAATAATAATAATAATAATAATAATAATAATAATAATAATAATACTAATACTAATACTAATAATCTATCCTATTAAAACATTACTAACTCTCGTACATTCAGCCATATCGAAACCTCATTAAATCTCTCACATTACCCTCGGTCTAACTCCTCCACCGAAACCCCTGAGAATACTTTAATTAACCCACACCTACCACTTTCACTTAAAACACCAAACTCAAACACACCATAACCCTAGGATCAATCTAATGCTACGTACGTTAGAGGAAAAATTCTCTAGTGTTACACTTGGAGGTGACTTCAAAGACAATAGAAGTAATATTGGCCAAAGGGAAGTGGATTAAGTCAATAGAAAACCCTAGAGGAAACTTAAAGGAAACTACATCCTAGATAAGCAGGGGAGAATCTTCTTCACAGCCTCAGGGGACTAAAAGGCCTGGAGAAAATTTGATTGATCAGGGGGGAAGGAAAGAAGCCGCAACAATTTAAAAAGAGAGGGTATCTGCAATGTCCCAAGTGTTTAAAAACCCATCTAGAAGAGTGTGGGCACTATGCAGGCAGATGTTTCAACTGTTTTGAAATTGGTCATCTTTCCTGAGAATGCTCAATGTAACGACCCCTATTCCCAGCAAGATATTGTCCGCTCTGGGGATTGGGCCGTAACCCAATATCCTCCCCTCACCGCTTTGTTTTGGCGAGAACTTCCCGGAAGGTCACCCAACCTGGAATTGCTCTCGCCGAAGCACTTTTAACTTCGGAGTTCTTATGGGATCCGTTGCCAATTGTGCTCCAAAACGCGTCTTGCTATGTTGGGAGGGTCTCTTTACATATGTTTCATTTCCACATACTTCCCCAAGCGATGTGGGATTGTGACGACCCCCTTTTTATGACCTGTCACCTTCAAGTTTGCCCGCGCGGACGTACCGCCATCCGGGTTCCTGTTCGTGCAGCCATCGCACCATACTTACACATTCGGGTCATCACAATCACCCCCCTCGAGAGCCCAACGTCCTCGTTGGCCACATTTTCGGTTGGGTACAGACTCTGATACCATTTGTAACGACCCTATTCCCAGCAAGATATTGTCCGCTCTGGGGATTGGGCCGTAACCCAATATCCTCCCCTCACGGCTTTGTTTTGGCGAGAACTTCCCGAAAAGTCACCCAACCTGGAATTGCTCTCGCCAAAGCACTTTTAACTTCGGAGTTCTTATGGGATCCGTTGCCAATTGTGCTCCAAAACACGTCTTGCTATGTTGGGAGGGTCTCTTTACATATGTTTCATTTCCACATACTTCCCCAAGCGATGTGGGATTGTGACGACCCCCTTTTTACGACCTGTCACCTTCCGGTTTGCCCGTGCAGACGTACTGCCATCCGAGTTCCGGTTCGTGCAGCCATCGTACCATACTTACACATTCGGGTCATCACACTCAAAGCCAAAGGTCATAAGGTGTTTCAAATGTAATGAGCCTGGACATATAGCTAAGGACTGTCCTGCTGCAAAGAAAAGTAAGTCGGAGGGTGAAGATCAACATGCCATTATTTCTAGTATTATGCTTGTTGATTCCATGTTTGCTCTTACATCGATAGACTCGAGCGTATTGTATGTCTTTGTGGTAAAATTGCAAGTGTTAGCTTAGGTAAAAGCAATAGTCACTAAGGAAGATGTGAGTTATGTTCTGATGTGCTACGGTATGTTAACGATGAAATGAAGAACGGTGAAATGAAGTAAACCCTTAGAGAAATGTTTTGACAGAAGATAAGATTGAGATAGATAGAAATTGGACCCTAGTTAGCAAACCCTTGAAGTTCTATGATACAATGAACAGGAGTGGAGTTTAAAGTTAGAAATGAAATTATTGGGAGACACCCTAGACCATTGAAATGTCATTAACACGTTTATTAGGATAAGTGTAGATAATAAAAAGTACTCTAGTTGGAAGTATCTAGATGTAGACTGTATTCGATCGTCTAGTTTAAGTAAAGTGTTGATTTAAGAAATTGAGACAACAATAGGTATAAGGGATTAAAGTGAGGTCAACAATGGTAGTGCTTATTAAGTGTTAATAGGTTAGGTATTAAGAGGTATAGTTAGAATGACCCAAACTAGAGTCATAGAGAGTTGACAATCCTCGATGACTATTCGAGATTGTATTTAGTGAAAGTAAGAGTCGTGAATGTGGCAATGAGAATTAGTTGTGGAGTGAAAGGTGGGCCATGGAAAGGTAACATTAGAATATGATATATATTAGTAGAGATCATGTAGGGGTGTCGTAGTACTCAATTCGGGGATGAAAATTTAGAGATTTACTTAGAGTTAGGGAAACCACTTAGAGTTGGGGAAACCAATAAATCTTGAGGTATTAAAGGATCAAAGAAGATGCAAGGTGATACTTAGGTTAGGAAAAATGATTGGACCTTAGGGAATAGCTACTATCTTAGTGGATTACTCATTCAAGGGTGAACGTGGATGCGTAAAAAGATTTCAACCGGACCGATATAGAAGAATTAAAGTTGTCAATAAGGAGTGGACGTACCGTGTTTTTGGTGTCACCCGACCTAGGATTGTGGAGCTGAAAGTACAGAGCCAAAAGTATAAAGGTTTAGAATAACTTAGAAACTTAGATGTCTGGGTTAATTAAAGAAAAGTCTAGCCTCTGGAATTAAGGGGATGTTATGAGGTTTAGTGTAACGCATACAAAATATCGAAAGTGAGTATCTATCATAGAAAGGTAACCGGTAGCAAAATGGGATTAAGGGATTAAGCGTATTAAGCGTGTTATTAGACATTTGAGGTTTGGACCTTAGGTAATTAGCAGTGTATAATTTGAGGAATTATAGAATTTCGAGTAAGAGGAACGGGAAATTGCACAAAGAGTATTGGAGTGACTTAGGGATAATGTTAAGTTAGAAAAAGGTTCGACTCGTATAGAGTTGGCGAGCTTAAGAGTGGGATGTGAATGAGAACTCGAGTAGTAGTAGGGGATGAATAAGAAAATAGAGGTTGAGAGATGTAAGCTAGAAGAACGCTTATATTATGTTCTAGATTTTGGACGGAGATAGGAAAGAGAGAAGTGATGAGATTAGTTAACTATGATAGAGAGTTAGGATAAGAGAGTTAGCCATTAGAAATTGAGTATTTTGTATGAAGTTGAAAAACTTAGAGGATATTGCGAATTAAATTGTAAAAGTTAGGTGAGGATTGATTAAGTTAAAGTTAATAAATGTGTAAAAGTAAATAATTATGAGACCTCAGATAGTAGTTTGGGAGACTAGTAATAGACTTATGTAATGAGAGTTGGAGTACGTGGGTGGTGTTTCAAAAGTGATAAGAAAATATCGTGAGTGTTCGAGGAACGGTTAGAGTTGAAAACTGGGTCAGAGGGGTTTAGGAGTATAGTGATAGGTGTTTAAATTAAGGTAAATAGACGTATGAATTCTAAAGTTATGGAGAGCAAAGTAGGCGAAGTCAACAATTGGAGAGGTAGGATTTGCTATTGTCGGATAGGTGATTAAGGTCGTAGCGAAATTTAGAGTTTATGTGGCAAACCAAAGGTGAGAAGGTAGAAGTTGGACAAAGTGAGTATAATGTATGTAGGTAGATTATAATGTATGTAGGTATGATACCTTAGAGGACACTTTGAAAATAGGGGATAGATTTAAGCAGTGAAAGCTTGGAGTACAAGGTACAGGGATAATGTGTGAATGATTAATAACATGTAATGATCCTTCAAGGTAAATAGGTGCAAGAAATGGGATAGTAAAATAAACAGGATTTTAAATTGGAGACTTAGATAAGAAGTTTACTCGGCAGATGTTTGAGGGTTACAATAAGTTAGGAATGCGATGTTAGAGTAGAAGAGGAATTGAAATTTGAGGATTTAGGGTAAGATGTAAGTGTTTGATGAACATTGTATTAGAAAATTAAGTGACTAAGTGAACTTAAGCGAGAGTTAGAACTAAGTTAGAGGGATTTAAGAGTCCTTGTGATAGGGAGTGTTGAGTAGGTGAAGTTAAAACTTTGGAGATGCAGGGAATTATTATTACCATGATAGGAGCTTAAGATTGTGATGTAGTTGGAATTTACTGTGGCAACACACAAAGTTAGGAGATGAGCTTAGAATGAGTAAGTTGAAGAATATTAAGGCACGTCAAATTTTGAGGACAAAATTTTTGTAAGGAGGGTGGATTGTAACACCCGAAAATTTTCCCTTAGCGTGCGCAGCCTTGGTTAGGGTATTGTCGAGAAAGTTTAAAGTTAGTCTTAGAGTTTTTCTAAGCTATTGAATTGGAAAGTAAAATTGGAAGAGAAATTGAGAGAAAACCCTAAGGTTTAAGTGATTAGTTTTTGTTGTGAAACCCTAAAGTTATTGTTAAATGAATAAAAGTGAAAGAAAGATTAATTAAGTGAGGAATGCACATTGGAATAAAAGGAAGAGATTTGGAGGTTTGAAAAGTCAAACTAACTAGAAAAGAGAAGAAAAGGTTATAGTATGGTTGAAAGTCAAAGTCTAAAGAGAAATAAAGATTGTTGAAAAGTCAAAGATGTAAAAGTAAAAGAAATAAAAGTGGTTGAAAGGAGATGAAATCACGTTGGAGCATAACACATGAGGGAGGGAGGTTAATTTATGAAATGGTGAAGTTTTGTTGTAAATTTTAAAAAGTAGAAAAGTGGTGTTTTAATTAAAAAAGGAAAAATGAGAGTAAAAGAACCAAAAACCCTTGTTCTTCTCTCTCTCCATCCACGATAGATGCAGCCACCATTGAAGACATCTCTCACCTTATTTCCATCAAATTTTGGCAAGGGTTTATTGTAAGTTCTTATGGGTTTTGTTAGAAATGTTTAGTGGAGAAGATTTTTGGTGTTTTTAGTGATTTTGGTGAGGTTTTTGAGAGAGTTTGAAAACCCTAATTTAAAGGTCCAAAAATCCTTTTTCTTGGTTGTGTTTTCTTGCTACTTTTAATGGTTTAAACTTGGGATAGATTGATTTAAGCTGTTTTAGGGATCAATTAGAGTTTTGATGGAAGTTGTGCAAAAACTGGGTTTTTGAAACTAAGAGGGCCGGTTCTGTTTGGTGCAATTCGAGTTGGCCATTGAGTTTGGTTGATTACTTTGATGATTTCAATGGATAGTAGACGTGTAGAGGTTTACAATTTGGGGTGGCATGTCGAAATCCGTTGAAAAATGGGTTAAAGTTCTTAATTTTGGTTTAGGTAATTCTTTAGCATTTATTAGGTTGGTACTAAGTGAGTTTTCATTGTATTTGTTAGGTTGACAAGTGTGTATTTGAGATTGACATAGTAAACGAGTACGTGTCGGGAGTCTAGGTAAGTAGTTATTGCTATCCTTTTGCCTTCGGGCCTACGCCATAGAACGGTAGGGTTAATGGTTATTTATTTCGTGTTGTGTTATGTTGCATTATTCGTTGACATGTATCATGGTTTTATACGAGTTTCTTGCATAGTGTGATGGTGAGCGTGAAATGTAATCAGATAAAGTAAATTGAAAAATGCATCTTGATTAGTGTGTCTTGTCGGGATTACGTGCTGGAGTGTAGTACCCCGGTGGGACCTCTATGATAGATGACCGGCTAAGATACAAAATCTTGATTAGTGTGCCTGGTCGGGATTACGTGCTGTAGTGTAGCACCCCGAGGGGATCTCTATGATGGATGATTAGCTAAAATACGTAAAGGTCGAGAGTATGAATTCCTAGACTGTTATAGGATTCTACGATCAACGAGGGAGATCATGTATGGCCATCCTAGACGATTATGGGATGAGAGCTGTCTGGTCTTGTTCTGGTGGTTCTGAGTGTGGCCGTCCTAGACGGTTATAGGATGTGTGCCTACTCAAATCACACGGCTTATTCTGGTGGTTCTACGATCGACGAGGGAGATCATGTATGGCCATCCTAGACGATTATGGGATGAGAGCTGTCTGGTCTTGTTCTGGTGGTTCTGAGTGTGGCCATCCTAGACGATTATAGGATGTGTGCCTACTCAAATCACACGGCTTATGCAATGATTAAAGCAACGAACAGCAAATAAGCACAACTGAGTGGTAGAAACTACATGTGTTCGGTTGATTGCATTGTGTTATCGCATTTGTTATTACCTACCTAATCATTAGGCTTATGTTTTGTGTTCTATGGTGTAGGTGACGACATTTACTCAAGTGAGGTAGATGAGACAGCCCAAGACTAGGCAACAGTTGGTGATGCATGGAGTATGCCGGTGCGAGCTATTGTCGGGGCATCACGACCACTTCCTCGGGTATTTTGTGGGAGTTTGTTGTAGAATGTTTTTATAAGTATTTTGGAAAGGATTTGCTTGGAGAAAAGTTAGAAAAGTGGAGAGATTTGGTAAATTGTGTTGTAAATATTTTCTTAGCTATTTTGGACGTTTATGAGTTGGTTGTGTTGTTGGATAGTGGTTGCACATACTTGAAATTTAAAACTAGTTTGATTTCCGGTTTTGGTTTCAAGTTTTGGTTTATAGAATTTTAGGCGTTAATCCGCTCGTTTTGGTTTTAAAACAAACGACGTCGGTTTTAGTTTCTCTATTTTTCTTTATTATTGTTTTAAGTCGGTTTTTCAAGATTTTTACGGGACACGAAGTTAAGGGTGTCGGGATCGTGTGACCAAAATTTTAGAATTTTTGGAGGTGTTTGGCTCGATGAAAAATGAAGAAAAGTGAGGAAAGTTGAAAAAAGGTGAAAAAAATGCATTTTTGGCCGAAAAAAACTGAGGAGGCCCGATCCATCCGGCGCTGGGTGCGCGCGCGGCGCCCTGGCACGCGCCGAGCGCGCAGGCCTGCGCGCGGCGCTCAATGCGCGTGCCTAGCACTCTTTAAAAAAAAATTTAAATTCTATTTCTACTATGTTTTGACCCGACCTTTTTCGACGTATTTTACGCATGTTTACCAACATTTTTTGAGGGTTCGAAAAACCCAGAAATCGAGTCGAAAATTTATCGAAATTATTTTAAATGTCATTTTAAACGCTGGGTTGAGTTAGCAAAGTAGCGCACCGAGCCGGGGTGGGTTCGAGGGCGTTACATCCGAACTGGGATTGAATAACTTATGCAAGTCATTCAATGCACTTTTTTACCCAGTCAGGGACAAACCGATACTGACCATGTTCGAGATGATTTGAAAGCACTGGATGACTCGCATCGTGAAGAAATATGAGATGCTGGCTTATTCAACCGACATCTTGTGTCCCAAGATAAGAACAAAGCTTGAGAAGCTAAAGAGTTCATCTAGAAATTGGAATGCAACGTTTACGGGAGCTACAGGATTTCAAGTCAGCAATGGATACGAACAATTCATTGTCGACATGAGTTTGGGTTTACAAGAATCTCGTGTGTCTATTCCATTCCTTGCATGTACTGGATGAGAGTCATCCCGGAAGACTACGTGAATGCGTGCTATTACACGGCAAGATACTTGCAGATGTACTCCCACTATATTCGTCCCATCAGCGCCAAATAATGTGGCCGCTCGTAGAAGGTATGAACAAAATCTTCCCACCAAAAAGAAAGCGTCAACTTGGTAGGCCGAAGAAGATAAGAGTGCGAGATGTTGAAAAGCCTTCAAGCTCAATAGTTAGTAAGAGGAATTCAACGTGTGTTGTCGTATATGCCGGTAGCAGGGGCATAATACTCGCACTTGTCATAACCGGGAATCAACTCAAGGCGCAGCCTCGCAAGACACATTCATGAGCTTCAACACATTTGACAGGACACATGAATCTTCGACACGTGGCCGTGGTAGAAATTTATAATTTTTTTTAATATACCATTTATTAATTTTTTTTTTGTTTTTTTTAATTTAAACCCCAAACTTTGGAGTTTAAATTAAAAAAAAAAAACATTGTTTTTATTTATTCATTCTTTAATTATTCCTTTATTCTTTACGTATTAATTCATTTAAATAAGGGTTTCTTTTTAATTTATTCAATTCAAGTATTTAAATTATTTATCTCTAAAATGTGATTGAAATTGTAATTATTTATTTAATTTTATTATTCACGAAATTTATATCACAAAACTAAACTAAACTACGCTGGTGGGTCATCATCGTCTTCGTCGAGGCTAAGGTGCCCCATCCAAATCTTGACACTCACATCTAGTTCATCGACTCTGCCTATGAGGTGCTGGATGTCCCGCTGCTGGCTCTGCTGTATCTTCAGTACCTGATGCAGGTGTTGTTGGTGCATCTGCTGGTACTGTGTATGCTGCGTTTGCTGCATCATGGCCATCTGCTGCTGATGCGTCTGCTGCATCTGATACAGCTGCTACAGATACTGCCTCGTGCCCCATCCACTAGCCTCATCTTCATCCTGGGGAGCCAATGACAGCAATGTGGTCTCCTCCATCGGCACTGTCTGAGAGGTGGATGTCATCTAATCGCTCTTCAGCACCCAAGTGCCATCGACTTCCATGAAGCCTATTTTCATCAAATACGAGGTGTTGATTACGTCAGTTGACCTTTGAAATGTTCTCACCTCGCCAACCGGTATCTGAAGCCCAGCTCGATCGATGATCTTCATAATCAATGGCCCGTATAGGAGATTCATCCTGGGTGCCCGCCCGACCTCACGCATGTGACTTAAAATCAAGAAGCCTGGGTCAAAAGGCTTTCCGTTGCACAACTTCTCCTTGACATATAGGTCCATGCAGCTCATAAGATTTTGATGTCCCTCTTGCAGCAGAAAGGTGTGGGCTAGCATGTTGCGAAGAACCCGACCTCTAATATTCAGTTCTTGGTTCGTGGCTTGACGAACACCTCAATGTTGGAATTGATATGAATTCCCCGTAGGAATTATACTCCCTCGGGCAATTTTACAAAAGAGCAGTCTCAGGAAGCATGGTAATATTGCTCCGCACCTTCTATGGCAAACCCCAGCATTGAGTTCACTAACTGTTGTGCCCCGTAAGCCCATTACATGATCCCAAACCCGAGTCCACAATTTAACTAACATACTTGTCTCTTTTGCAGGTCATGGTTCGTGTGAAGACTTGGAGGACACCGTGGACGACTTGAAGTGAGATATTAAAGCTAGGGACATTGACCAACCAAAGCATCTCATCATATGGAAAGACTAAAGAGGCATCTTAATGCTCACATGGGAATTTGTCTTCCTGAGCTTTGATATTTGTTGTTTTTTTTGAAATTTTGAACTTATTAGGAAACGTTGGCCTTCTTGTTTAAACTTTATTATATGCATGTTAGGATTATATGCATGTTAGGATTAGATGAATGTTAGGATTAGTTTGTGGCTTGGTTTGGCCCATTCAGTTGAAGACATGACTCAAGCCCACATGATGGCCCATCATCCCCCTCCAAGCCCAAGCCCAAGCCCACCATCAAGTTTATATATTCATGGCATTGGTGTTTGTAACTTTTTTTGGATGATTTTTATGAGCACCCACGGATTTCTCTCTCAATAGAAGAAAGCTTTGAGCAATAAGCTTCCAAGGTAAGCTCGGTTGACAACAACCGAGGGGTTGTGCCCCTGAAACCGATCTTCAAGCTTCGTAGCTTTTAAGAACGGATTTGCCATCTTCTTCTCCATTCTTTTGAGAATGGAAAGCAGCAAGAGGTTTTTGTAACCAATTCCTTAAATCGAGTTCTCTTCTATGGAAGAAACTCTTGCCAAAAGTTCCATTCTCGAAAAAAAGTCCATAAATCCTTCATCTCAACAAATCTGGACCACGTTTTTCACCAGCACACATCTCACTCACTTCACAAGACTCACCTAAAATTTTGTTAAATTCTGAGCACGTTTGATATTTCGTTTGCATTATTTATTCTCGGATTTGTCGGATTTGTGTCACCCGGGAACTAAAAGTCTTCTTCGAGTTCTTAAGTCCTATTTTTAGGTCAGAGCTCAACATCTGGTATCAGAGCTTGGATAGCTCCCGTGGGGTGAGGGAAACCAGATCGGTTTGGTTTTTCAAACCCATTTGGTTGCCCAAAACCAAGGCACCAAAATCGGGTGCTTGCTGTTCTTCATTTCGGTTTGCTGTTCTTACTGTTTTTGCTTTTCATCTTATTTTATTTTCTTACAAAAATGATTTCCAGAACGTTTATTAGTTTTCTGCAACTTTGAGCTTGAGTTTTTGAAAATTATTCAACCATTTTCGTGTTGCTTGTTTTCCTTCCTCTTTTGGTAGAACATTGGCTAACAAACTGTGTACTTGTTGTTTTTATTTCCTTTTCGGGTTAGTTGATTTGGTTGCTGTGTGTTTACTTTTGCTACATTATGAACATATTCTAATAGTTCCAGATCTGAGCATATAACATCATTTTCGTGACTGGTTTTCTTGTTTAAGATAAGGGTTTTTCAAAAAAAAAAAAAATCAGAAAACAGTTTTTGTAAAGTTAAAATTGTTCTAGTTTGCTGTTGTTTGCATACTTCCAAATCCGAACTTTATGTATGTTTGTAGCTGCTGTTTGAGTACAATAATCTGTTGAAAGCATCTTCATTTAAAATTTAATTATATTGGTAAAGTAAACGTTGCTAAAAGGAGCAAAAGCTAAGTAAAGTACACAACCTAAATTATACCCCACTTTTGGTGTTGCTTTATGTCGCTTTCACTATATGCTTTGATGAGAATTTCAATAATAACATTCTGTTGATAAGCTAATTAGTTGCATCTTCATGTTTAGATTATATATAACAAGTTCACTAAGATGTTAAAGAGCTTGCACGAATCGGTTGTTATCATTTAGTGGATTTAAAACTTGTTTGTTATCAAATTTCACTTTTTCCCCTTAAAACAGCCATAACTTTTGCTCGACTCCAACATGGAGAATATCCTCGGCTTTATCTTAGTAGAGCCACACTTCAGAGCTGGACAGTCTCTGTTAATATGGCCGACTTTGTTACAGTTGAAGCATCGGGTAATTCTGGGATTCGGGCAATCCCTGTATGTGTGTCCAACTTCCTCACAGTTGAAACACTTTCTCGTCCCAAACCTGCACTCGCCCAGATGACCTTTCAAACACTTCGGGCACTGGGGAAACTTCCTGGCGTCTTACACCTTCTTTCCTATTCCCTAGTTATTTTTGCCTTCACTTGGCCTCTTCATTCCTCTCTGCAGGTGTGGCTGGATAAACTTTCGTGGGGCTTCCTTTGGCCCAGCACACTTCATCTTCGCTTCTTCCACCTTCAACGCTGTGGACACAACTTCACTGAAAGACAAACCCTTAATACCACAAAATTTTACTCCTCTGTAAATTTTCGGCTTCAGTCCATGCACAAACTGAAACACCTTATTCTCATTCTTGTGAACAAAATGTCCAGCAAACCTGGACAGGGACTCGAATTGCCTACTGTACTCAGCCACAGACCCTGTCTGCTTCAAGTTCAAAAACTCTACTTTCTTTGCAGCTTGGACTGTGCTGTTGAAATATTTCTCATAGAAAATCTCCTTGAATTATGACCATGACATAGCCAGAACGTCAGTGGTGGTCTCTATGGTTTCCCACCAAAGTTGTGCGTCCCCAGCCAAACGGAACGTTGCTAAAGTGACTTTGTCTCCTTCTCCAATGTTGGCACATCTAAACATGCTCTTGATTTTCCTAAGTCATTCCTCAGCAATGATCAGATTGGACGACTTTCCATTAAATGTGGGTGGCTGTAGCCTCCGGAATCGGTCTCCTGAATGCTCACTGATGGAACTCAAGTTGGCACTTCCTTGTACTTCTCGGTTCAACAATACTCCCAACTGATCGGATTGTTGACGAACCAAATCTGTCTGTTGGCGCACCAAGTCTGTCAGCTGCCTAATTACACTAGGGTCCTCCTCACTTATCAAATTTGGCATCTCTCTCGGTACCTTTGGTCTTCCTGGTCGTCTAGCCATTTTGCTATATTCCTGGACAAGGTTAATTGCTCTAATAAATATCTAATAGCTAAGGTTAATATAAACACTTACAGTTGTTGAAGTACTTCCATGCAACGATTGGCACTGATGAGTAATCTTTTGAACGATTTTACTGAATGTCTCTGATACCATACTGTAACGCCTCGAATTATATAAACCTTGTTCATTACTCATAATAAATAACCACACTATAACATTCTGAGAAAAACTTATAATTTTACTCGATGATCAAAATTTGATCCTTAAACGTAAAAACTTGCAGCGGAAATTCATTTGTATAAAACAACATTTATTAATTTAATTAAATTATTAAAGACAATTGGTTGAAAGAAAACAAAACAAAATAGGACACGTCCACCGCTGAACAGTTCCAGCGATAGAAATAGAAACAAAAAGGCATCCACTACTAAACAGTGTCAGCGGTAGAAGCAGAAATAAAATAGACTCAGCGGTAGAGGCGGAAATAGAAGGCATCCACCGCTAAACAGTGTCAGTCGTACGGCATATCGACTACCCACATCCACCACTCACGTCCACAGATCGAATCCTTCAAACGACCGTGACCCTCAGCATCCACCGGTCACAAAATACTCACTCCCACGCTCACATCCACCGGTCACAAAACGACAAAAATCTAATACTCACTCCCACGCTCACATCCACCGGTCACAAACGACAAAAATCTAATACTCACTCCCACGCTCACATCCACCGGTCACAAACGACAAAAATCTAATACTCACTCCCACGCTCACATCCACCGGTCACAAACGACAAAAATCTAATACTCACTCCCACGCTCACATCCACCGGTTACAAAACGACAAAAATCTAATACTCATTCCTTCGCTCACATCCACCGGTCACAAACGACAAAAATCTAATACTCACTCCTACGCTCACATCCACCGGTCACAAACGACAAAAATCTAATACTCACTCCCACGCTCACATCCACCGGTTACAAAACGACAAAAATCTAATACTCATTCCTTCGCTCACATCCACCGGTCACAAACGACAAAAATCTAATACTCACTCCCACGCTCACATCCACCGGTTACAAAACGACAAAAATCTAATACTCACTCCCACGCTCACATCCACCGGTCACAAAACGACAAAAATCTAATACTCACTCCTACGCTCACATCCACCGGTCACAAAACGACAAAAATCTAATACTCACTCCCACGCTCACATCCACCGGTCACAAACGACAAAAATCTAATACTCACTCCCACGCTCACATCCACCGGTCACAAACGACAAAAATCTAATACTCACTCCCACGCTCACATCCACCGGTCACAAACGACAAAAATCTAATACTCACTCCTACGCTCACATCCACCGGTCACAAACGACAAAAATCTAATACTCACTCCCACGCTCACATCCACCGGTCACAAAACGACAAAAATCTAATACTCACTCCTACGCTCACATCCACCGGTCACAAACGACAAAAATCTAATACTCACTCCCACGCTCACATCCACCGGTCACAAAACGACAAAAATCTAATACTCACTCCTACGCTCACATCCACCGGTCACAAACGACAAAAATCTAATACTCACTCCTACGCTCACATCCACCGGTCACAAAACGACAAAAATCTAATACTCACTCCCACGCTCACATCCACCGGTCACAAACGACAAAAATCTAATACTCACTCCCACGCTCACATCCACCGATAGACAAACACTCAACATCCACCGGTAAACTACATCCACCGATAGACAAACACTCAACATCCACCGGTAAACTACATCCACCGATAGACAAACACTCAACATCCACCGGTAAACTACATCCACCGATAGACAAACACTCAACATCCACGGTCACAAACGACAAAAATCTAATACTCACTCCCACGCTCACATCCACCGGTCACAAACGACAAAAATCTAATACTCACTCCCACGCTCACATCCACCGGTCACAAACGACAAAAATCTAATACTCACTCCCACGCTCACATCCACCGGTCACAAACGACAAAAATCTAATACTCACTCCCACGCTCACATCCACCGGTCACAAACGACAAAAATCTAATACTCACTCCCACGCTCACATCCACCGGTCACAAACGACAAAAATCTAATACTCACTCCCACGCTCACATCCACCGGTCACAAACGACAAAAATCTAATACTCACTCCCACGCTCACATCCACCGGTCACAAACGACAAAAATCTAATACTCACTCCCACGCTCACATCCACCGGTCACAAACGACAAAAATCTAATACTCACTCCCACGCTCACATCCACCGGTCACAAACGACAAAAATCTAATACTCACTCCCACGCTCACATCCACCGGTCACAAACGACAAAAATCTAATACTCACTCCCACGCTCACATCCACCGGTCACAAACGACAAAAATCTAATACTCACTCCCACGCTCACATCCACCGGTCACAAACGACAAAAATCTAATACTCACTCCCACGCTCACATCCACCGGTCACAAACGACAAAAATCTAATACTCACTCCTACGCTCACATCCACCGGTCACAAACGACAAAAATCTAATACTCACTCCCACGCTCACATCCACCGGTCACAAACGACAAAAATCTAATACTCACTCCCACGCTCACATCCACCGGTCACAAACGACAAAAATCTAATACTCACTCCTACGCTCACATCCACCGGTCACAAACGACAAAAATCTAATACTCACTCCCACGCTCACATCCACCGGTCACAAACGACAAAAATCTAATACTCACTCCCACGCTCACATCCACCGGTCACAAACGACAAAAATCTAATACTCACTCCTACGCTCACATCCACCGGTCACAAACGACAAAAATCTAATACTCACTCCTACGCTCACATCCACCGGTCACAAACGACAAAAATCTAATACTCACTCCCACGCTCACATCCACCGGTCACAAACGACAAAAATCTAATACTCACTCCTACGCTCACATCCACCGGTCACAAACGACAAAAATCTAATACTCACTCCCACGCTCACATCCACCGGTCACAAACGACAAAAATCTAATACTCACTCCTACGCTCACATCCACCGGTCACAAACGAAAACCGAAACTAACTCCCACCTACAGCATTCACCAAAGCTGACATCTATACTCCTCTCTACCATCACTAGTTATAATGTAGCACGAAATAGAAGTAGACTCACCTAGTTTGGAGAAAAATCGGAGAGGGAATCGCCTGGAGAGCTCTGCTGAGCTTGAGCTGAATGCTGAGAGAAAAAGTATGGAAAAATAGTGGCGGCTACAGTGCATTAATCACAAAATCTCTTTCCTTAAATAGGTTATCACTATAATTCTATATTTACCATTATGTCATTACTTAGTCATTTATTAACCTAATCACTAATTCTCCCAATTTTATCCATAAAACATACACTATAAGTTGGTTAAGTAAATTGGTTCAATGAAACCGGGTGTTACAATCTTCCCTCCTTAAAAGAATTTTGTCCTCAAAATTCGTTACCTGAATAATTCTGGATATTGGTCCACCATATCCTGCTGGCGCTCCCAGATTGTCTCCTCTATGTTCTGGTTATGCCATAAAACTTTCACCAGTGGGACTTTTTTGTTGCGCAACACCTTCACAGCATAGTCTATGATCCTTACTGATCTCTTCTCATAAGTAAGAGTGGGATGAACTTCAGTACTCTGCTGTTCCAAAATCTGAGATGGATACCTCAAGCACTTTTTTAGCATCGAAATATGGAACACATTGTGAATCCCTTCCCTAGAGGCTGGCAATTGTAACTCATATGCTGTCTTTCCAATCTTCTTCACGATCGAGAAAGGTCCAATATATCTGGGGTTCAACTTGCCTCTCTTTCCAAATCTCACAACTCCTTTTAATGATGATACCTTAAGAAAAACTTCATTACCTACCTCAAACTCCAATTCTTTACGTCTACGATCAGCATAACTCTTCTGTCGACTCTGAGATGCCAAGATTCTCTGTCGGATGAGGGCAATCTTCTCCACAGTCTGTTGAACAATGTCAGGACCAATCAAACGTGCTTTACCAACTTCATCCCCGTACAAGGGAGATCTACATTTTCATCCATACAATGCTTCGTACGGTGCCATACCGATAGTTGCCTGAAAACTGTTATTATAAGAAAACTCCACCAATGATAAATATTTACTCCAAGATTCTTGAAAATCTAATATGCATGCACGAAGCATATCTTCTAAGGTCTGAATAGTTCTCTCGGATTGTCCATCTATTTGAGGGTGAAAGGTACTGAAATTAAGCTGCGTACCCATAGCCTTGTGTAAACTCTTTCAGAACTTAGATGTAAATCTAGAGTCTCGGTCTGAAACTATAGTGCTTGGAACTCCATGTAGTCTAACAACCTCATGCACATACAACTCAGCAAGTTGATCTATCGAGTATGTTATCTTTATAGGCAGAAAATGGGCAGATTTGGTTAGACGATCCACAATGACCCAAATTGCATCATGTCCTCTCGTTGTCCTAGGCAATCCTACCACAAAATCCATCGTTATTTGCTTCCATTTCCATTCAGAACTGGAAAAGGTTGTAATGTTCCTGCAGGTCCCTGATGTTCAGCTTTAACCCGTTGGCAAACAAGACACGATCATACATACTCAGCCACACTTCTTTTCATACTTGGCCACCAATAATGTAGCTTAAGGTCTCTGTACATTTTTGTACTTCCAGGATGAATGGAGAATCTAGAAGAATGAGCTTCTGAAAGGATCTCTTCTCGAAGTTCTTTATTGGCTGGAACAAACCATCTATTTCGAAACTTGAGAATTCCATCAATAGAATGGTTAAAATCCGACTTATCAGTAGAATTCAAGAATGACCTATACTTATCACATTCCACATCATCCACCTCAACTTCCTTTATTTTCTCCAAAATAGTAGGCCTCAAGGAAATGGCAGAAAGCATAGCTGACACACTGGACACAGCTTCTAAGTTAAATCTTTGGAATTCAGACTCTAAGGCTAACGACATGTCAAGAACCAAGGCTGAGGCTGAAGTCGTCACTCTACTCAATGTATCAGCCACAACATTCACCTTGCCGGGGTGGTATTTGATCTCAAAATCGTAGTCCTTGACAAACTCTAACCATCTACGTTGCCTTATATTTAATTCTTTCTGTGTGAAAATATACTTTAGACTTTTATGGTCCGAAAATATCTCACAAGACTGTCCATACAGGTAATACCTCCAAATCTTTAGTGCAAAAACCCCTGCAGCTAATTCTAAGTCGTGTGTAGGGTAATTCTTCTCGTGTGTTTTCAACTTTCTAGAAGCATAGGACTATTACTTTCTCATCTTGCATTAACACACAACCGAGTCCAACCTTGGAGGCGTCACAATAAATACTGAACTTTCTATTTTCAACAAGGAGTGTTAATACTGGAGCATTGGTCAACTTTTGTTTCAAAGTCTGAAAACTATTCTCACATTCCTCTGTCCAAGCATACTTAATATTTTTCCTAGTTAACCGAGTGAGGGGTGTTACAATCTTCAAGAATCCTTCAATAAATTTCTTGTAATATCCTGCTAATCCAAGGAAACTCCGAATATCAGTGGCATTCTTCGGTTGGGGTCATTCCTTAACCGCTTGAACCTTGGTTGGATCAACAGATATTCCATCACCCGAGATCACATGACCAAGAAAGTGAACTCTGTCCAACCAAAACTCACCCTTTGAAAACTTAGCACAAAGTTGATGTTGTCTTAGTACTCCCAATACCAGGTTCAAATGTCTTGTATGCTCCTCCTTAGTACGTGAATAGATTAGTATATCATCAATAAATACTATGAAAAACTTGTCTAAATACTCATGAAACACTCTATTCATAAGATCCATGAAGGCTGCTGGTGCATTTGTCAATCCAAATGACATAACCAAAAACTCATAATGTCCATACCTTGTGCGAAAGGCAGTCTTAGGAATATCTTCTGATTTGACTTTCAAATGGTAATAACCGGACCTTAGGTCAATTTAGAGAAAACACGTGCACCATTAAGCTGGTCGAATAAATCATCAATCCTTGGCAATGGATACTTGTTCTTGACGGTTAACTTATTCAATTCCCGATAATCAACGCACATATGCATTGATCCATCCTTCTTTTTGACAAAAAGGACAGACGGTGAAAAGCTTGGGCGTATGAACCCCTTATCTAATAGTTCCTCCAACTGTTTCTTTAATTCCTTAAGCTCCGTAGGTACTAATCTATAGGGGTTCTTGGATACAGGCTCAGCGCTCGGGTAAACATCTACAACAAATTCAATGTCCCTATCTGGCGGTAAGCCAGGAAGGTCATCTAAAAATACTTCTGGAAAGTCCTGGACAACTAAGACATTTTGAGGACTTACTTTTCCTACAAACTGTGTGTCTATAACGCTGGCCAGAAAGCATAAATACTCTCTGTATGAAGAGAGTCTAGCGTTGATAGAAGTTATAACAGACATTCCCTTACTCTTCTTCGAGGCTTGAAAGGTATGCTTCAAACCACCAGGGAGTTGAAAACTAACCACCCCAGTCCTACAATCAATTGTGGCATAATGCTTGAACAACCAATCCATTTCTAAGATTACATCAAATTCTATTATATCCATAATAATGAGATCAGCAGGTAAATTCTTGTTTCCTACCAACACGACACTATCAAACATCACTTGGTTAGAGTGCATGCGCTCACAAGAGGGTAACGCGACGTTAAATACGTGCTCAGTAGGGGTAAACTGTACATCTAACTTGACAGCAAACGCATACGCTATAAACGAGTGTGTTGCACCAGAATCTATTAAAGTAAAAGCAGGTATAGAGTTGATCAAAATGGTACCTGACACAACGGCGGGTTGTTCTTCATCGCACGATTCCAACATGGAGAATATCCTCAGCTTTATCTTAGCAGGGCCACACTTCAGAGCTGGACAGTCTCTGTTAATATGGCCGACTTTGTTACAGTTGAAGCATCGGGTAATTCTGGAATTCGGGCAATCCTTGTATGTGTGTCCAACTTCCTCACGGTGGAAACACTTTCCCGTCCCAAACCTGCACTCGCCCAAATGACCTTTCAAACACTTCAGGCACTGGGGAAACTTCCTGGCATCTTGCACCTTCTTTCCTGTTCCCTGGTTATTCTGGCCTTCACTTGGCCTCTTCATTCATCTCTTCGGGTGTAGCTGGATAAACTTTTGTGGGGCTTCCTTTAACCCAGCACACTTCATCTCTGCTTCTTCCATCTCCAACGCCGTGGACACAACTTCACTGAAGGACAAACCCTTAATACCACAAAATTTTACTCCTCTGTAAATTTTCGGCTTCAGTCCATGCACAAACTGAAACACCTTATCATCATTCTTGTGAACAAAATGTCTAGAAAACCTGGACAGGGACTCGAATTGCCTACTGTACTCAGCCACAGACCCTGTCTGCTTCAAGTTCAAAAACTCTACTTTCTTTGCAGCCTAGACTGTGCTGTTGAAATATTTCTCATAGAAAATCTCCTTGAACTGTGACCACGACATAGCCAGAACGTTAGTGGTGGTCTCTATGGTTTCCCACCAAAGTTGAGCATCCTAAGCCAAATGGAACGTTGCCAGAGTGACTTTGTCTCCTTCTCCAATGTTGGCACATCTAAACATGCTCTCGTTTTTCCTAAGTCATTCCTCAACAATGATCAGATTGGATGACTTTCCATCAAATGTTGGTGGCTGTAGCCTCTGGAATCGGTCTCCTGAATGCTCACTGCTAGAACTCGAGTTGGCACTTCCTTGTACTTCTCGGTTCAACAATACTCCCAACTGATCTGATTGTTGACGAACCAAATCTGTCTGTTGGCGCATCAAGTCTGTCAGCTGCCTAATTACACTAGGGTCCTCCTCACTTCTCAAATTTGGCATCTCTCTCGGTACCCTTGGTCTTCCTGGTCGTCTAGCCATTTTGCTATATGCCTGGACAAGATTAATTGCTCTCATAAATATCTAATAGCTAAGGTTAACATAAACATTTACAGTTGTTGAAGTACTTCCATGCAACGATTGGCACTGATGAGTAATCTTTTGAACGGTTTAACTGAATGTCTCTGATACCATACTGTCACGCTCCGAATTATATAAACCTGGTTCATTACTCATAATACATAACCACACTATAACATTATGAGAAAAACTTAAAATTTCACTCAATGATCAAAATTTGATCCTTAAACGTAAAAACTTGCAGCAGAAACTCATTTGTATAAAACAACATTTATTAATGTAATTAAATTATTAAAAACATTTGGTTGAAAGAAAACAAAACAAAATAGGACACGTCCACCGCTGAACAGTTCCAGCAATAGAAATAGAAACAAAAATGCATCCCCTGCTAAACAGTGTCAGCGGTAGAAGCAGAAATAAAATAGACTCAGCGGTAGAGGCGGAAATAGAAGGCACCCACAGCTAAACAGTGTCAGTCGCACGACATGTCGACTACCCACATCCACCGCTCAAGTCCACCGATCGAATTTTTCGAACGACAGTGACCCTCAGCATCCACCGGTCACAAAACGACAAAAATCTAATACTCACTCCTACGCTCACATCCACCTGTCACAAAATGACAAAAATATAATACTCATTCCTACGCTCACATCCACCGGTCACAAACGACAAAAATCTAATACTCACTCCTACGCTCACATCCACCGGTCACAAACGACAAAAATCTAATACTCACTCCTACGCTCACATCCACCGGTCACAAACGACAAAAATCTAATACTCACTCCTACGCTCACATCCACCGGTCACAAAACGACAAAAATCTAATACTCAATCCTACGCTTGCATCCACCGGTCACAAACGACAAAAATCTAATACTCACTCCTACGCTCACATCCACCGGTCACAAAACGACAAAAATCTAATACTCACTCCTACGCTCACATCCACCGGTCACAAAACGACAAAAATCTAATACTCACTCCTACGCTCACATCCACCTGTCACAAAATGACAAAAATATAATACTCATTCCTACGCTCACATCCACCGGTCACAAACGACAAAAATCTAATACTCACTCCTACGCTCACATCCACCGGTCACAAACGACAAAAATCTAATACTCACTCCTACGCTCACATCCACCGGTCACAAACGACAAAAATCTAATACTCACTCCTACGCTCACATCCACCGGTCACAAACGACAAAAATCTAATACTCACTCCTACGCTCACATCCACCGGTCACAAACGACAAAAATCTAATACTCACTCCTACGCTCACATCCACCGGTCACAAACGACAAAAATCTAATACTCACTCCTACGCTCACATCCACCGGTCACAAAACGACAAAAATCTAATACTCACTCCTACGCTCACATCCACCGGTCACAAACGACAAAAATCTAATACTCACTCCTACGCTCACATCCACCGGTCACAAAACGACAAAAATCTAATACTCACTCCTACGCTCACATCCACCGGTCACAAACGACAAAAATCTAATACTCACTCCTACGCTCACATCCACCGGTCACAAACGACAAAAATCTAATACTCACTCCTACGCTCACATCCACCGGTCACAAACGACAAAAATCTAATACTCACTCCTACGCTCACATCCACCGGTCACAAACGACAAAAATCTAATACTCACTCCTACGCTCACATCCACCGGTCACAAACGACAAAAATCTAATACTCACTCCTACGCTCACATCCACCGGTCACAAAATGACAAAAATCTAATACTCATTCCTACGCTCACATCCACCGGTCACAAACGACAAAAATCTAATACTCACTCCTACGCTCACATCCACCGGTCACAAAACGACAAAAATCTAATACTCACTCCTACGCTCACATCCACCGGTCACAAAACGACAAAAATCTAATACTCACTCCTACGCTCACATCCACCGGTCACAAAACGACAAAAATCTAATACTCACTCCTACGCTCACATCCACCGGTCACAAAACGACAAAAATCTAATACTCACTCCTACGCTCACATCCACCGGTCACAAAACGACAAACCGGTCACAAACGACAAAAATCTATACGCACTCCTACGCTCACATCCACCTGTCACAAAATGACAAAAAATATAAGACTCATTCCTACGCTCACATCCACCGGTCACAAACGCAAAAATCTAATACTATACTCACTCCTACGCTCACATCCACCGGTCACAAAACGACAAAAATCTAATACTCAATCCTACGCTTGCATCCACCGGTCACAAACGACAAAAATCTAATACTCACTCCTACGCTCACATCCACCGATCACAAACGAAAAACACTCAACATCCACCGGTGGACTACATCCACCGATAGACAAACACTCAACATCCACCGGTGGACTACATCCACCGATAGACAAACACTCAACATCCACCGGTGAACTACATCCACCGATAGACCAAACACTCAACATAACAGCATAGCAACTTTTTTCACTCTAAACAAAGAAAATTCCGACTACCAAAAGAGCTTAAGCATTTTACTAAAAATCGTTCAAAACAACATAAGTCCACAACTTTCTAAAAATATCCAGCAAAGCATCTACCACTAAACTGAATCATGTTTTTCATGCTCAGAACAAGAAAACCATAAAGTTATTAAAAACATCAGAACTATTAATGTTATTAAAATGTTTTTCATGCTCAGAACAAGAAAACCATAAAGTTATTAAAAACATCAGAACTATTAATGTTATTAAAACTCTCTGCATACTTCCACAAGTCACTTAACCGCTGAAACTTTATAAATAGACAATAGTTAAACCGCCTCATCAGAACACCAAACTGTGGCATTGAAGTGCTCCCCCAACTAGCCTAGTCTTCAACATACTCAGAGAACACATCTTCTGAGGCTTCTTCACCTACATCACAAAACTCATCTATTAGCCTAATGCTAAGTAAGTAAAGCAATAATGAAATGATATGCTGAAACATAAATCCTAGTCATGCAGTTTTTACTTTCACATCTCAGTAGCATTCACATTCTTTCTCTGATCTGATCCCTCGGTTCCATTGGGAGTTGGATCATTTTTTCCAATGTCATACATCCTCTTCATAAATTAAGGGGTGGATTAGTTCCCTTAATAGCTGATCTGATCCTAAATTTCATTGGGAAGCGGATCAATTTTTCCAAAGTCATACATCCTCTTCATAAGTTAAGGGGCAGATTAGTTCCCTTAATAGTTTATCTGTTGCAATCTGTCCATTTCTTACCATACCCATACATGTAAATTCATTTTCGTATTCTTTCAAAATATGATGCATGACATACAGACAAATTCAAACATACATAATCCTACTGTTTTGTGATGTAGACCCGAAGGCACATGCATACTCCACTTACCTGGCTTCTTGTAAATGCTCAGTTTCAAATTACTTCGGAAGTTTTGCTCACCTAAGTCATAAACATAATATCAATTAGATTTTTGCTAAACCTCATTCTAATCTATCCAGAAATCTAGGGAATTTAGTTTAGGAGTCCTACACATGGTGCATTCCTGATTTACCACAAAACTGAAACTAACTCCCACCTACAGCATTCACCAAAGCTCACATCTATACTCCTCTCTACCATCACTAGTTACAATGTAGCACGAAATCGAAGTAGACTCACCTAGTTTAGAGAAAAATCGAAGAGGGAATCGCCTGGAGAGCTCTGCTGAGCTTGAGCTGAATGCCGAGAGAAAAAGTATGGAAAAATAGTGGCGGCTACAGTGCATTAATCACAAAACCTCTTTCCTTAAATAGGTTATCACTATAATTCTCTATTTACTATTATGCCATTACTTAGTCATTTATTAACCTAATCACTAATTCTCCTAATTTTATCCATAAAACGTACACTACAAGTTGGTTAAGTAAATTGGTTCAATGAAACCGGGTGTTACATGAAGAATAGACCTTAGATGGGGAAGAGACTTTTCGACCAAGTAGACGAAAGGACTACGAGGACCTTAGAAATGTAAAGTTACATATACCCCCATTTGATGACACATGCGATGGAGATACCTTCCTAGAATGGATGGATAAGGTAGAAAAGGTCTTTGACTATTATGAGTACTCTGATAAAGTAAAGATCAAATTAGTTTTCGTAGAGCTATCAGGATATGGGGCCCTTTGGTGGTCCAATATCAAGCTCCAAAGACGACAAATAGAAGATACTTCCACTACTACATAGAGAACAATGAATTCACTCATCTAAGAGGTTCATACCCACCCATTACCGTCAAGATCTATTCCTTCAAATTCAAAACCTACGACAAGGAACTCGATCCGTTGAAGCTTACCTAGCCAAAATTGAAACTCTAAGGATACGAGTAGATATGGAAGAACCGGAGGAGCAGATTATTGCTAGATTCAATCGAGGATTTAATAGAGACATGGGGGATCCAGTTGAAATACACCCGGCAGAGTCCTTAGATGCAATAGTTCATATGGCCATGACGATTGAGCGGCAGCTTAATAGAAAGAGAAAATCCATCTACCCTCCTAAGTTTACCCCCAACATTCCTTCCAAAGTCAACCTTAAGCCACTCGAGCCAATCAAGCCCTTCGACAAGGCTGAAGGAAAGAAGCCTTTTAACCCTAGTTGGCCACTTAAGGAATCCAGCAGTAAAACCTTAGTCGATAAAGCCAACCTGCCTAGAGCAAGAGAAATCAAGTGCTATAAATGTCAAGGGCTTGGTCATTACATGGCTCAATGTCCAAATCGACGAGTGATGATTATCAAGGAAGATACGGGAGAAGTTGAGAGTGAGGATGACCACGAGGTAGGAGTAGAGGACAAAGATGTCGAGGAGAGTGACACTAAGGACGAAGTCGTGCGCGCTCCCGAGGGACCCTTGTTGATGGTTAGGAGACGAGTCCTCGTGACTAAGAGTTCAGGAGAGGATTGCCAACGTGAGAATATCTTCCATAGTAGATGTCTTAGCAAGGATAAGTTATGCTCTTTATTTATAGACGGAGGAAGTTGTGCCAACGTGGCATCCGACGAATTAGTCCAGAAGTTAGGATTAGAGACGACTACACATCCCCACCCTTATAAGTTACGATGGTTAGATGATAGGGATGATGTCAAGATTTCTCGACAAGTGAGAGTAGATTTTGCTATGGAAAAATATCAAGATTCAGTTTTATGCGATGTCGTACCCATGAGTGCCAGCCACTTACTTCTTGGACGACCTTGGCAATTTGATCATAGTGCACACCATGCTGGACGTTCCAATTACTATTCCCTCAAGTTTGGTGGTAAGACAATTAAGTTAGCACCCCTGACCCCAGAGGAAATATCAAAAGACGATGCCGCTATAAAAGAAGCAAATAACAAAGTCGATCTTTATATGACTAGATCGGAGATAGAGACATCGATGCTTCGAGGAGATCCCATGATCCTAATATTATTTCGAGATAGAGTTATGGAGCTAGGAGTAATCCCTGACCCCGTGAAGAAGTTACTCAATCAATTCCAAGATGTGTTTCCTGAAGAATTGCCCCAAGGACTACCACCTCTGCGTGGTATAGAACATCAAATTGACCTCATCCCCGAGGCCACACTACCTAATAGACTGGTCTATAGAATGAACCTTGAGGACACCAAGAAACTCCAAGATCAAGTTCAATAATTGTTAGATAAAAGATACATACGAGAGTCCATAAGCCCCTGTGCAGTTCTGTAACACCCGGTTTCATTGAAATCAAATTATCCTATTAACTTATGATGTACATTTTAGAGATGAAATTGGGAGAAACTAGTGTTTAGATTAATGAGTGACTAAATAAGGGTAGAACTGTAATTTGAAAATTTAGTTGTGGATAACATATTTAAGGGAGGGTTTAATGAGGTTTAGCCGCCACTGTCCCTCATTTCCTCTTTCGGTATTCAGCTCAAGCCCAGCCGAGCTCCCCAGGCGATTTCCTCTCCGATTTCCCTCCGACTTAGGTGAGTTTTACTTTGATTTCTTTCTGCATTGTGATTATAGATGAGAGTGGAGTAGTGTGGATGTATGTTTTTGGAAATGCAGTGAGTAGGAGTCGAGTTCGGGTTTCGTAATAAATCGAGAATGCAAGGAACAGAACTCCAAACTAGCTTCCTTAGACTTCTGAATAGTTAGGATGAAGTTTAGTGAAGATCTAATTGATTTTTGTTTATGACTTAGGTGAGCAAAACTTCCGAAGTAGTTTGAAACCGAGCAGTTCTAGGAAGCCAGGTAAGTAGAGTATGTGTGTGCCTTCGGGCCTACATCACAAAAACAGTAGGTTTATGCATGTTTTGTGCGTTTCCAGTTTGTCATGTATCATGTTTTAAAAGTACGCAAAAATGAATTTAAATGCATGATGGCATGGCGAGGAATGAATTGATTGAAACAAAACAGTTATTAAGGGAACTAATCTGTCTCTTAATCTAAAGAGAGGATGCATGATTTTGGAAAAACTGATCCAACTCCCAATTTCACAGGGGGATCTGAACAATTATTAAGGGAACTAATCCGCCCCTTAATCGAGAGAGAGGATGTATGACTTTGGGAGAAGTGATCCAACTTCTAATTTCACAGGGGGATCAGACCAGAAACGAATGCATATGCAACTGAGATGTGAAAGTAGAAACTGCATGTCTAGGAAATTTTATTTCAGCATTCCATTTCATTGTTGCTTTACTTACTTAGCATTAGGCTAATAGATGAGTTTTGTGATGTAGGTGAAGAAGCCTCAGAAGGTGTGTATTCAGAGCATGTTGAGGAATAGGCTGGTTGGGGGAGCACATTCATGCCTCGACTTGGTGAACTGATGGGGCGGTTTAACTATTGTCTATTTATGAAGTTTCGGTGGTTTAGTGTCTTGTGGAAGTATGCAGAGAGTTTTAACGATATTAATAGTTCTGATGATTTTAACAACTTTATGGTTTTCTTGTTCTGAGTATGAAAACATGATTTGGTTTAGAGGTAGTTGCTTTGCTAGATATTTTCATAAAGTTGTGGACTATGTTGTTTTGAACGATTTTTAGTAAAATGCTCAAGTTCTTTTGGTAGTCGGAGTTTTCTTTGTCTAGAGTGAAATTGGTTGCTTTGCTGTTTTGTTGAGTGTTTCTGATCTATCGGTAGATGATGTCTATCGGTAGATGTTGAGTGTAATATCTATCGGTGGATGTAATCCATCGGTAGAAGTCGAGAGTTTTGTAGATCGGTAGATATGAGTAAAAGAATTTGTCGTTTAATGACTGGGTGACGTCGAGTATTATATCTATCGGAGGATGTAGGAAGTAATTTGTCATTTTGCGATCGGTAGATGTGAGTAATGGGTTTTATCGTTTGTGATCGGTAAATGTATTTGTTCAGCTTCTACCGCCGAGACTCTTTTGTCTCTACCTCTTCTACTGCTACTGTTTAGCGGTAGAAGTGTTCAATTTTCCTTTCTTTAATATTCTATCATCAATTATCTTTAATATTCTAAGTTTCTAATTAAATGTTGTTTTAAGCAAATGGTTTTCCGCTGCAAGTTTTAACGTTTTAAGGGTCAAACTTTGATCGTCAAATGAAATTTTAAATTTTCTCCAAATGCCATGGTTCAGTTCAGCCTTCTGCGTAGCGAACCGATTTCAGATAACTCGGGGAGTTACAAGTTCCCTCACTTCTGGTACCCAAGAAAGACGGCACAATGAGGATGTGCGTTGATAGCCGAGCCGTGAATCAAATTACCATAAAATATAGATACCTTATTCCGAGGCTCAAGGATATGTTGGATGAGCTCAGTGGAGCCTCCGTATTTTCTAAGGTGGACCTTAATAGTGGTTACCACCAGATAAGAATGAAAGAAGGTGACGAGTGGAAGACGGCCTGCAAAACTAAGTACAGGCTTTTTGAGTGGATGGTTATGCCCTTCGGGTTATCTAATGCGCCCAGCACTTTCATGAGACTCATGCACCACGTTCTAAAAGATTTCCTAGGAAAATTTATCATTGTTTATTTTGAGGACATTCTGGTGTATAGCCTAGACCTTCCACAACACCTCAACCATCTTAGTGTACTTTTCCAAACCCTCCGAAAGGCTCAATTATTTAGAAATCAAAGAAAGTGTTCATTTGGCCAAGAAAAAGTTTACTTCTTAGGGTTTGTGATCTCTAAGGATGGTATGGAAGCCGACACTGACAAGATCAAGGCCATTAAGGATTGGCCTACCCCCAACTCTATAACGAAGTCTGTAGCTTCCATGGTCTGACCTCTTTTTATAGGAGGTTCATAAAAGACTTTAACTCAATAGTCTCACCGCTCACTGATTTCACTTAGAAGGGGAAAGAGTTTACTTCGACCCTGGCTTGCCAAAAGAGCTTTGAGCTAATCAATGACAAGCTATGCCACTCGCCAGTGTTATCACTCCCCAATTTTAACAAAGTATTTGAAATTAAGAGTGATGCTTCTAGAGTTGGCATTGGAGCCGTACTCATGCAAGAGGGGAAACCCATTGCATACTTTAGTGAGAAACTGAAAGGAGTCGTGCTCAATTACTCCACGTACGATAAAGAATTTTATGCCGTTATTAGAGCATTAGAACACTAGCAGCATTACCTATTCTCATGAGAATTTGTTATCCATACTGACCATCAAGCTTTACAATATATCAAGAGTAAGCACAAGTTAAATAAGAGGCATGCTAAGTGGGTGGAATTCTTGGAGAGGTTTCCGTACATTCTTAAGTATGTGAAAGGGGAAAACAATGTAGTCGCCGATGCACTTTCGAGGAAACGCATTCTTCTTACCGAGTTAGGGACTTGATTCTTTGGATTTGAATGGATCAACCATAATTACGAATCTGACCCTGATTTCGGATCTTATTACACCAAGTGCAAGGAAAAGGCTGAAGAAGAATATCAACTTATAGACGACTATTTATTAAGGGCAGAAAAATTATGTATTCCGCAAGGAAGCTTAAGGCGATGTCTTGTAAAAGAAGCTCATTGTGGAGGATTAGCGAGTCATTTTGGGGAGAAGAAGACCCTCGATATGCTTAAGGAACACTTCTATTGGCCACATATGAAAAGAGACGTACACCGCTTGGTGGAGACATGCGTCGTGTGCAAGAAAGCCAAGAGTAAGGTTCTTCCACAAGGCTTATATATGCCCTTACCCGTTCCCTCGCACCCTTGGACTGAAGTTAGTATGGACTTCATTTTGGGATTGCCACGAACTGCTCGTAATAAGGATTCGATCATGGTGGTTGTGGATCGTTTCTCTAAGATGGTACATTTCATTCTTTGTGCAAAAACGGACGATGCCTTCTCCATAGCTGACCTATTTTTCAAAGAAGTCGTTCGCCTACATGGCATACCGCATTCCATAGTGTCGAACTAGGACACTAAATTTTTAATCGCCTTCTGGACCACTCTGTGGAAGAAGTTGAGGACAAAACTGTGTTTTAGCATATCTTTTCACCCCCAAACTAATGGGCAAACGGAAGTTGTTAACAGAACCTTAGGCTCCCTCTTACGCAGTATTGTAGGCAAGAAACTATCCAGTTGGGATGTAGTCCTTCCCAGATTGAAATTTGCTTACAATCGCACCCTTCATTCCACTACTGAGCAATCGCCCTTTGAGATTGCCTATGGGTTTAATCCTTATACACCGTTGGACCTTGTTCCTTTGCCATTTACTGAACTGGCCAGCCCATCAGGAGCGAGCAAGGCTGAACAGATTAAGAAATTACATGAGAGCGTGCGACAAGCCATCGAGAAGAGAAATGCGAGCGTGGCCAAACGAGTAAACAAAGGTCGAAAAGAATTTATCTTCAATGAAGGAGATTTGGTTTGGTTGCACCTACGAAAAGATAGATTCCCCGACAAAAGGAAATCTAAGCTTCTTCCTCGTGCTGATGGACCCTTCAAGGTGTTGCAGCGGATCAATAACAACGCTTATAAGATTGAACTGCCTAGAGATTACGGAGTACCGGCAATGGACCTATCACCCTAATATAAGCGATGAAGAAAACTCCGAGAGGCCTGAATTAAAGGATTTGAGGTCAAATCCTCAATCACACTCGCAGGATGTTGTGTCCCGTAGGCCCATTACACCATCCCAAACCCGAGTCCACAATTTAACTAACACACTTGTCTCTTTTGCAGGTCATGGTTCGTGTGAAGACCTGGACGACACCGTGGACGACTTGAAGTGGGAGATTAAAGCTGGGGATGTTGACCAACCAAAGCATCTCATCATATGGAAAGACTAAAGAGGCACCTTGATGCTCACATGGGAATTTGTCTTCCCGAGCTTTGATATTTGTTGCTTTTTCGAAATTTCAAACTTATTGGCAAACGTTGGCCTTCTTGTTTAAACTTTATTATATGCATGTTAGGATTAGATGCATGTTAGGATTAGATGAATGTTAGGATTAGTTGGTGGCTTGGTTTGGCCCATTGAGTGAAGACATGACTTAAGCCCAAGCCCAAGCCCAAGCCCAAGCCCAAGCCCAAGCCCAAGCCCAAGCCCAAGCCCAAGCCCAAGCCCAAGCCCAAGCCCAAGCCCAAGCCCAAGCCCAAGCCCAAGCCCAAGCCCAAGCCCAAGCCCAAGCCCAAGCCCAAGCCCAAGCCCAAGCCCAAGCCCAAGCCCAAGCCCAAGCCCAAGCCCAAGCCCAAGCCCAAGCCCAAGCCCAAGCCCAAGCCCAAGCCCAAGCCCAAGCCCAAGCCCAAGCCCAAGCCCAAGCCCAAGCCCAAGCCCAAGCCCAAGCCCAAGCCCAAGCCCAAGCCCAAGCCCAAGCCCAAGCCCAAGCCCAAGCCCAAGCCCAAGCCCAAGCCCAAGCCCAAGCCCAAGCCCAAGCCCAAGCCCAAGCCCAAGCCCAAGCCCAAGCCCAAGCCCAAGCCCAAGCCCAAGCCCAAGCCCAAGCCCAAGCCCAAGCCCAAGCCCAAGCCCAAGCCCAAGCCCAAGCCCAAGCCCAAGCCACCTGTGCTCACATGGAATTTGTCTTCCCGAGCTTTGATATTTGTTGCTTTTCAAAATTTCAAACTTATTGGCAACGTTGGCCTTCTTGTTTAAACTTTATTATATGCCTGTTAGGATTAGATGCATGTTAGGAGCCCAAGCCCACCATTAGGTCTATATATTCATAGCATTGGTGTTTGTAACTTTTTTGGATGATTTTTATGAGCACCCACGGATTTCTCTCTTAATAGAAGAAAGCTTGGAGCAAAGAGCTTCCAAGGTAAGCTCGGTTGACAACAACCGAGGGTCGCGCCCGCGAAACCGATCCTCAAACTTGGTAGCTTATAAGAACGGATTTGCAATCTTCTTCTCCATTCTTTTGAGAGTGGAAAGCAGCAAGAGTTCGCTGTAACCGATTCCTTGAATCGAGTTCTCTTCCTTGGAAGAAACTCTTGCCAAAAGCTCCATTGAAGCACTCATTGGCCGATTCTCAGAAAACAGTCCATAAATCCTTCATCTCAACGAATCTGGACAACGTTTTCACCAGCACACATCTCACTCACTTCACAAGACTCACCTAAAATTTCGTTAATTTCCGAGCACGTTTGATATTTCGTTTGCATTATTTATTCTCGAATTTGTCGGATTTGTGTCACCCGAGAACTAACGGTCTTCTTCGAGTTCTTGAGTCCTATTTTCAGGTCGGAGCTCAACACTAGCTCTGGACGTATCATAAACTTCCTACCGAGGACGTACGTCTTCAAACCAGTCAAAACTTAATTTCTTCCAGACGATGTCAAGTTCGCGTAGAACAAGCAAACTATTCTCTTGCAAAAATCGTCATTGAATGCATTGACTCCACCCAGGCCGATGGCGTCAAACATATCTTTGATCCCCAACGACTCCCAACCAATAAAATTGAAAATCATACAATGACTAACTGAGCGTTTACGTAAATCTTGCTCAAACTTCTCTTTGCACTCTTGATTCCGAAATTCCATGACGCTAGTCCAGCTAACCGATCTACTTAATTCAGCATCCATCGTCGTTGCTAAAAAAAAAATTAAAACAAAGTTAATAAAATACAATAGTTAACTACCGTATAATAAATAAATTTAAAAAAAACTCCATTGACCTAGCTGGTGAACGCGGAGTAATATCGCCGGAGAGAGTAAAAATTGGTCGCTTACATAGAGCAAAATATTAAATCATTAAATAAAAAATTAATTAAAATGTCCATATTATGTTAAAATTCCTAAATTAAATGATAAAATAAAAATAAAAACTTTATACATAGCTGTTGAACTCGGAGAAATATCATCGGAGAAAGAAAGTAATTGAGAGAGTAGTGAGAGATTTTTGTGTGGTTGAAGAAGGGGTAGGGTGGACCGGCCGACCTCCATATGTAGGACAAACCCGTGACGTTGGTCACAGGTTTTTCTTTTTTGATGGAGGCCGGCCTCCACCGTTAGCCGGACCGGCCTCCATCGAAAAAGACAAACCTGTGACCAAAGTCACGGGTTTTGTCGGTTGAGAAGGGAGGTCGATTGTTTTTAAATAAAAAAATGGAGGCCGGCCGGTCCAACTAGACCAGCCGACCTCCTCCTTGCGGCCATTGGACAGTTCGGATTAAAAAGTTTATTTTACTTATTTTTGAAACTTAGAAGTTTTTTACGATGAATAGTAAAATTTAAAGTTTTTTTTTTTTAAGGGAAACTTTAAGGTTTTTATAAAAAAAACCCGTTTTGTAAATCATTATACTTAATTGCTATTATAGTATCAAATTAATTAAAAGTAAATAATCATAATTACTCAATAAATTGTTTATAATGAGTAATAAATATGATATTTCTATCTCATTTTTTTAATATTTTGACTAATAAATTAAAAATAAAATTAACTTTTATTATAAAATATAACATCAAATCATATTAATCGAGAAGCAAACTTTGAGTCGTCGCAAATTTCAGTTTCTTTAAGGGTTAAATCCAAATAATAGCTAAAACTATGGATAAAGTTCAAAAAATGGTTTGAACAATTTTTTCGTCCAAAAAAAAGCTTAAAGTATCGAAAACGTTTAAATAATAGCCTCCCGACAAACCAATATGCCCTTGATATGCCCTTGCGCTCAAATTTCTGAAGGAGAACGGTTTGCCACGTCCTGAAAATGGCAAACAGTTCTCACTGCGGGGCATTTTGCCCCCACATTCAAATTTCTGAAGGAGAACAGTTTACTGCGTTCTGAGAATGGCAAATCGTTCTCCTTCAGAAATTTGAACACGAAGAGGAAACTTTATAAATTAATTTTAAAAAAAATATCAAACGATATTCAATTTAATTAAAAATTTTACCATAGATTTATCATATCATGGGAAGATAATCAAAAAATTTTGGTGATTTTATAACATTTGTATAATTTATTATAATTTTTTTATAAAATAGTTAACTAAAATTATAATATATCCTACAAGTATTCTAAAATTACGAAAAATTTCATATTATCTTTTCATAATGTGTTGAACATGTGATAAAAAGTTAAAGTAAATTGAATATCGTTTGGTATTTTTTTAAAAATTAATTTATTACGGTTCCTCTTCATTTTATAAATTAATTTAAAACAAATACCAAATGATATTCAATTTACTTGAAATTTTTATCACATATTCAGCACATCATGGTAAGATAATTTAAAAATTTTTGTAATTTTAGAACACTTGTACGATATATTATAATTTTAAATATTTATTTTATAAAACAAATTATAATAACTCATACAAGTGTTATAAAATCACAAAAATGTTAAGATTATCTTCTCATGATGTGATAAAAATGCGGTGAAAATTTTAGGTAAATTGAATATCGTTTGTTATTTTTTTTAAATTAATTTAGAAAGGTTCCTCTTCACGTTCAAATTTCTGAAGGAGCGGCAAATCATTCTCCTTTCAGAAATTTGAACGCAAGGGCATATCGGTTTGTTGGGAGGCCATTTTTTACACATTTTTTTTATACTTGAAGTCATTTTTTGGAGACAAAAATTATTCAAAGCCATTTTTTGAACTTCATCCATAAATTGCTTTGCCTTTCAAAAAATGTTAAATTTTTGTTTTACCAAACACAAATATAGAGTATAGGTTCTCAAATATCACTTTGACCCAACCTAATGGCAATCCCGAAGAGGGCTTTAATGGCTTTCGAAAACTAGACAAACTGCAAAACTATATTTAAAAATTCAAAATTTATCGAACAAAAATCATGACCAAATTCATTTTCCAACCATAAAATATACTAATAAAATTCGACTACTGAAAAAAAAAAAAGTGAACATAGCATTTATAAGGTTTGAGAAGGGCACAAGTTAAGACAAACTTGTTCACTTGATAGATATGCTGCTCCCTCCATTGGTCCAAGGGTATCTCATTTGATTAAAATGCATCTGATTGGTGATCCCTCTGATCCAAGCAACCTCAGAGGCAAGCAATGGATGGAATATAGTCCAGGCTGGGGGATGTCCAGTTTAAGACCTTCCACCAGAATTACTTCCTGAAAAACTAACCAACATTAGCATCGTGTCCGGCAAGATTTCTTTGCCCTGTTTCCAAAACATCAGTCACAAATCTTTGAGACTCCTGCCCCTTTCATGTAATTGGGGAAGATTAAATTATGAAACCTGTTTTCTAATAATACCCAGCAGGTTTTTGAAAGGCCTTAGGGGAGAAGAAAAAGGGTAGGAGAGAGGAGAGAAATAAAGGGAGATAGAGAATGAATGACATTTCTATAAATAGAAGAAGTTAGACATTAGTAGGGATAAGGAAAAATTTGAGTAAAAGTCTTTAGGGGGCGACGGCCCGCCATTAAGGTGCTATGGTGGAAACTAACTCCTCGAAATGCTTGTTATTTGTAATTTCCATTGCTACGTTCAATCAAAACAATCAACCCTTATTGGTTGATCTTCGTTCATTTGATTCTAGGGTCCTACCGGTTTTCAACTGCAGTGAGGGTACCTAATAGTAGCTATTTGATTCCTATAACATGCTGACCAATCTTTAAAAGTCTAAGCAAAAAAATTTAATTTCTTCAGACTATTTCATCATGTTCTCTTTCAACATTAACAGTAACTATTGCTTCCTAGATGCTTCTTTGCCTGAATCACCATCGAACAAACTCTACAGAAAACTTGCAATGGCCCTAGCAGCGCAGTAACTGATGCAATCAATAACTAAAACAAGCTACACGATGAAATTGAAACAAGACAATCACAGATATTCTATTTAGGTTGTCATGCACATCATGCAAAATTAGCCATCAATTAGTAATAGCAATAACTTAGAATTTATGTTTTCTTACTCTTCCTTCAAGAAATTCAAGGTGGGCTGGAATCAAATCATCATAAGCAGCTACTGATAGATAATCAATTCCTGCAATTACGTAAAAACGATGCACCCTTTAAATTGCAGTTCTCTTTTAAAAGGTAAAATAGAAAGAATTTACAATTCTACTCAAATTTAGCAATAAAATTCCTTACCAACAAGTTTAATGTCAGTGTTGTCGACCAACCATTTAGCTCCATCCTTCATAAATCCCACATAGCTTGTATCAAATTCCTTTTTCCACATTAGCCGTCTGAAATGAAGATATATGTTTATTTGGCATAGGGTTTTATAGCAGCAAAACATTATTAGCTTCTATGACTCAATAATCCATCCAATTTACCTGTCTGTATTTAATGTTCTGAAAATTACCCGACGAACTCCTTTCGGAATATTTAAAGACTTCATAACTTCGGCTGCAATCACCACATTATGCAAAAAAAAAAAAAAAAAACACAAAATATTTTTCATCTCGTGTGAATTAGAATAACAAGTCACAGGGCATAGCCCAGAGACAACTGCACAAAGAAAATCCCGACCATCATGTAGCCAGATCTTATACACATACAAACTAATTTTTTCCAGAAGCAGCTCAGAGATGAAGAACATAATTGTAGAGATTGAGTGCATAAAATACATAAACTATCTAATGAGATGACAATAGTTGGACTAAAATAGTTAGAGCGAGGAACAAACCAGTAATATTTTTATCCCTCGGAACGTCAATTAACAGTGCAGGGCCTAGCAACAGAGACAATAAATAAATTAACAGTAGACATAAAAAAATTTACTTTTGTGCGTGCAAATGCAATTTAGCAAGCACAGATTATTCAATAGAATCAATACCATTGAGAACTTCCAAATCGAGCGTATCAACATCGAAGCCGGCATCAAAGTAGTGATCAAACACATGACCCGGAGCATCGACGTGAGTTCCAGTATGAGCAGTGAGCTTGAATTCAGAATTGTTGGCTAAAGAACCGTTCTTCATGCTATGCGGAAGCCAGAGAAACTGACCGACGCCATCCTTGGACTCAAAAGCTGGCATGTCCTCAACGTACCTGTGGCTGATATCAAAAATTCGACCATTATCGTAGACTTCTCGGCGAATCGGAGTAAGAATATCGCCGGACAACGAACAGTCGGCGGCATCGGTGCCAGGAATGGAAGGGTAGGCTGTAGAGTGAGCGGCGAGGGCGAGGGAAAAGAGGGAGCCGCAGAGTAGGAGAGAGAGTAGAAGCTTCATGGGTAGAGAGAGTAGTTGGTGGACAAAGAAGCTGGGGTGAGGAGAGGAGACTGCAAGATTAATTGATCTTCTTCCTCCTCGATCCTTTTCGTTATTTCATTCATATTTTTCTAATCAATAACTTTTATTCTCTAAAAATATAACAACTTTTGATTTAGCGAATAAAGCGTGATCTTATCATTTCAAAGAATAAATTTAGCATATAATATAATAATTATTAAAATATGAAAATAACGCCATAATTATCAACAACCAAACATATTATGATTAACATAATTGATTCCTTAGCTTTAGTTTCTTCCTTCAAAATGAGTAACACAATGGATATAATTTTACAATTTCTCAAGATTAAATTTTAAAGTCCAAATCACAAGTTATATTATGGTTCTCCGGCCAAATGGTAACACAATTATTCATGCTAGCACATTATTGGAGAGTCTATAACATAATACAAAAATCTCTCAAAAAAATTTTTGACCCGAAAGATCAACATCCAACAAATCTAAGATCGACATCAGTTTTCAAAAACAAGAATATAAGATGCTTATATGGATATAGATATTGTCATAGCCAGAATGCAGCCTAACAGAATCGTCAAGTCAAATGACCTGATTCTTGGAGAAAACCTGATCGTTCATCTCAAGGTTAGTTTTTCAAATAAAACTAGAACACAATTCAAAAAAATAATCCACACAAGATGGGAGAGAGTCATTTGGGGTAATTAACTAACTTAGTAGGAAATTTGAATTAAATGCAATACATGTAAAACTGATTTTTCTTTTCTTCTTACAAGCATGAGTTAAATGTTGTGTAAAGTTTCGTTTAAAGATTTTCCTTCCATCATTTTACAAAGTGCCTTCACAAGCCATCAATAAGGAGTTGATAAAATATTGTTGCGTACATAAACAACTATATTAAAATAAAATATCATCATACTATAAATTTAAAATTGTCCCTAGTGGAAAAAAATGTCACTTAAAGACCTCTTCGACACATCAACAAAGAAAGGCAACGATTCACACCTCATGAGATAGAAAGAAATAAAAGTGACAGTGATCTGAAGATTTAGCAGCGTCACTCGGGTGGCTGTAAACAATGTCAGCAACGACATCACCCGTGAATCAAAATCAACATATAACAGATTTAAGATTTGAAACCTAAGAAACGCGTCATCACCGTCCTATTACCTATTTCTTAATGTGCAAACAAAATATCTTCACGTAGTAGAAGATGTGTGGGGATAGCCTCATGATGTTTTAATACCGAAACCATCCAAAATATCAAGGAGATTCATCCTCTAGTATATATCACAATAGTAAATGAAATATCATGCGTTAATGTGTAAAACATACGTATATATACATAAAAATTGACGTGCTGACAATCAGACCCGGTCAAGTTTTCATAGGTCAAACTCACCAAAATAAAGCTTTAGAAATGATGCAATGCTATGCAAAAAGTATAAAATCCATATCTCGACGATGATCGCTCTTCTTACGAACATGAGCGACAACCTCTGACACTAACTCATAGTCTAGAAACTCGTCCAAGCATAAAAAATAATTAATGTCAGAAATATCCCTCTTAACTCCTAAGTAAACACATGAATGAATCATATACTAGGACTAGGAACCTAAATCGAAAAGAGACTATAAACAGACACGAACTTCGTTGAGTCATATAGCGCCTCGGTGATAAAATTTTCTTAAATGAAAGACTGTGTGGTCGACTAGAACCCAGAAGCAGCCGACTGGTTCTGGCAAGATTTGACCCTTGTTCGTCTCAGGTTTTCACCATGGGTGGATTGCTAACCCTAAAGGTCGACATTTGTTCTTCTCAGATTTTAGCAAGGGTCCACACTTTTCCCAAAGGGTTGACCGGCCCCACAAGCATTCGACACCTTGAAATGTCGATTCTTCTCATTCCTTCTAAAAAATAACTTTAATAAATTCAATTTATTTTATTTTATTTAAAAATAATATGTATATTTAGTAAAAATTCTGTAACACCTTATTTGAGCGTTCTTCAAATTAAACAGGGTAATTCTGATTTACCCAATCATTAAATTTTCAAAAATTTTATCATTCAATACTTCCCAATTGTACCGATTTGATTAAACGATCAAAAAATTATACGTGACCTATTGTTAATCAATCACAACAATTCAAGTCTTCGTAAAATATCTTGACCACGATTAATATAGAAAGTTTACTTATAAATTAATAATGATATAAAATTAGTCATTTTTATATGTATGCTCCGCATTGGTTACGTTGGCGACAATGACATAACAACTTTAGTTCTTGAGAATATAGAATTAGCGAATAAAGATTTAGTATCAACCATTCCTACATGCAAGTTAAGCTCTCTTATATGTCTTCTACTTCTAGTTTGTCAACCAACATTAAAGATTTTTCAGCCTAGCGATTTCAATTACTTGCACTCCAATAAAATGAAACGCTGAATCTTTTAGTTGTTTAGACCTCATTATTTGATGTCAAATGAGTTAAAAATGATTATTTAATAATCTAGAATCTATTTTATTATTTGTTAAAACAAAAATTTTCAACTTATTTTAAAAAGTACAAAATTTTTGACAAGTTAAAAATATAGCATTTAAGATTTACTTCCCTAATAGCATGAAAACACTTAATAAAATATATATTACTATGAGTGGGTAAAATTGTAACACCCGGCATTTTTGGCCGAAAAATTATCTCTCGAATTATCAAACGGGATTAGGTTTATTTCAATATAACGAATGTTTTGGTGAAATTTGTTGGAGTGTTTAGTGGAAAACTAAACCAAAGTGTAACCAAAACAAGTCACTTAGTTAGAAACCAATGGAGGGGTAGTTTAGGTAGGAATTAAAGTAGGTGGGTGGAAACAAATGGATGGATGCCAAGTGTCCAAACTTGTTGAGGAAGTCATACAACCTCTCTTCCTCTTTTCCCTTCCCTCATACGAGAGATACTTCTCTGTTTCTCTCCATTCTCTTCCCTGTTTTCTCTCTTCCAGACAAAGTGCAACCATTTCCAAAAATTTGTCTTTTCCGGTTTTCTTTCATTTCTCCGTTAAAGGTTTGAGACTCACCGAGACGAACAAAGCTTGCAACTCACGGACAACAGGTAAGTTCATACCCGTAGGTTGGTCCTTGAGGCCCTACATCACGGAGGTACTAGGTTTTCATTTCTGTAGGGTTGTTTTGGGTAGATAAGTTATCTGTATTTCTCTTTACGTCCTGTTGTGTTATTTCTGTTGTCTGTTGTATTAAGTTTAAGCACTGTAAAAGTTCATGCATACACGTTTTGTTGACTTAAATGATGTTTAAGTCTAAATATGTTTTTGATGATGTGTTTGAATGGTTAATATTGTAATTTGATTATGTTAAGTGAATGAGAATAACGAATATGCATTAGTAATTTAATCTGTTGGAAATGCCTTTGGAAAGGGTATTTTAGTTGTTTAACAATCGTGATTAAGTGTACAGGGTTGAAAACTCATCTGCCGATGAGTTGTTAAAAATAGACATACACAGATCGCTAAACGACAAAGCAAAGAAGGCTTCTGCCGATGGCCTTCATCTACCGATTGATAAAACGACAAGAGAAGAAGTTGTTCAAAGCCTACTTCAACCGATCGATAAAACGACAAAAGAAGAAGTCGTTCAAAGCCTACTTCAACCGATCGCTAGACGACATATACCGATGGAGTTTAATGCTGCTTTTGCCGATGGCATTTGAAGCTACTCCTACCGATGGCGGTTCAACGTTTATAATACAACATATACCGATGCCGGTTCAGCTCGTTAAAGCAGCACATGCCGATGGAGCTTTCAAGCTGTCCCTGCCGATGAACTTTCAAGATGCATCTGCCGATGGCTTTTCAGAATACATCTGCCGATGGCTTTTCAGAATACATCTGCCAATGGCTTTTCAGAATACATCTGCCGATGAAGTTTCAAGGTGCATCTGCCGATGGAGTTCAAAGCCTGCTCATGCCGATAGCTTATTCGTGTTGCATCTACCGATGGCATTTGAAGATACTCATACCGATAGCTCTTTAAGGCTGCTTCCACCGATGATCTTCCGCCAGAATTCAAAATAGCCGCGAAGCTACAGTGATGTCGTTTTCAGCATTAACTCCAGAACTTTAATGGCGACGACGACTTGCAACTACAGACGGCAACGGCTACCTGATCTAGTACGGATGCTTCCCAACGGTAACATTTTCCATTTGAAGAAAGAAGCATTCAATTCTGAGCTGAAAATAAGACAGAGTATTTAAGCCAATGTTAGAGCACGAAGGAACAACTTTTTGCGAAAATTCATTGCTGAGCCCTAACTTGAAATTATTCATACTCTGTAATTTTATCTACATATCTCCTTTCCAAAAACTTGAGATTCTGTTTTTGAGAGTTTGTAGATTATTGTAATCTGTGATTCAAATCTGAAAACCCTATAAGGCAGTGGATTGACGCCCGTAAAGTTCAATCCAAGATTGTGTAAGGCTGTGGATCGAAGCCCGTAAAGTTCGATCAGCATTTCTCGTTGAGGAGAAGTAATGAATCTTCAAGGGGGAGCCTTGTAGTGTGGACGTAGGCAGTTTGGCCGAACCACGTTAAAAACTGTGGTGTCGAATTTTCTCTCACTCTCTTTACTTTATTTGATTGTATGCTATTAGTCTACAAGCTTTATTCAAGAGAGAAATTGATTTAGAAATTTAAGTTAATTTAAAAAGTCTAATTCACCCCCCCTCTAAGACAATACCGATCCTACAATTAGTATCAGAGCGAGGTTATCTTTGTCTAAGCTGTAGTTAAATACTCTGTGTTATACTTTTTTTTTTACAATGGCATTCAACACTAACACCACACACATAGAAGGTCAAGCTACAAATAGACCTCCTTTCTTTGATGGGAATGATTATGTTTATTGGAAGGCTAGAATGAAAATATTCGTTCAAGCCATGGACTATGAGACTTGGTGTATTATAGAGAATGACCCTTTTAAGGCCATGAAAACTGTAGATGGGAAAAGTATCCCTAAGGACTCTACTGAATTATCTGAGTCCGATAAGAGAAATCTGAGCCTTAATGCCAAGGCGATAAACACCATGTACTGTGCTCTGAATAGAGACGAATTTAATAGAGTACAAGGGTGTGAGAGTGCCCAAGAGATTTGGCACCTATTAGAGGTCACACACGAGGGCACAAATCAAGTGAAAGAGAGTAAACTAAATATGCTCATACACGAGTATGAACTATTCTCTATGCCTAAGGATGAGTCTATTTCTTCCATGTTTACAAGATTTACTAACATTACTAATGGGTTGAAAGCTCTTGGTAAATCTTATTATAGTGAAGAACAGGTCAGGAAGATCCTCAGATGTCTTCCAAGAAGCTGGCAGCCAAAGGTGACTGCAATTCAGGAAGCAAAGGATCTCAAAGCTCTAAAGCTAGAGGAACTCATTGGATCTCTCATGACACATGAGATCACAATGAGGTCGAACGAGAAGGAAGATCTTAAAGAAAAAGAGACAACAAAAAGAAAAGATATTGCTATGAAAGCCTCTTCAAGTAAACATGAAGTCTCTGAGGATGAAGAAGAAGAAGATGATGAAGACATTGCACTCATCACTAGAAGATTTAGCAAGTTTCTTTGAAGGAAGAAGCTGCAAGGGAGAAGCTTTCCCAATAATGAAAGGCAACCAAAAGACAAGGAGATTACTTGCTTTGGATGTGGAAAGCCTAGCCAAATGAAGGCAGATTGTCCTCAGACCAAGAAGAATCCCAAGAAATTTAAGAAGAAGGCTATGAAGGCCACTTGGGATGACAGTGAAGGTGACACATTGTAACAATTAAAAATTCAAATGGAAAATTCTCAATTTTTCAATTCAAATTTTCCTAAACAAAGCTAACAAAAAAGTCAATTTCGAATTTTCAAATCAGAGGGCAATCCACTAAATTCGGATTTTAGGGAAATAAGTCTAATGAACCTAGTCTGATTTTGGTTCAAAAACGGAGAAGAAAATCCGATTAAGAAATCGGGTGCTGATTTCAGCAATCATTCCCGATTTGGGAAAATTAATATTCAGATTGAACTTGGTCTAGTATGATGACCAAGTTCGAATGAGGGATCAATATTGAATCGCTAAAAATCCGAGCTTACCTGTTGCAGCTCGAAAAATCTGGTCAGTTGGCAGATTCGCGGAGGCGCGGGGCGAATCACTTCCCCTATAAATAGAGACCCTCAGTGGAGGAGAAAACTCACACCAAAGTTCTCCTCTCCCTCTCGAGTTCTCTGAAGTCAGAAAAGAGAACTTACCTCGGATTACTGAAGCAGTGAGCAACCAACTCCGACCACCGCAACCAAACTCCGACGAAGTGCTTCTCACTGGCAGCCGAGCTCCGACGAACTCTCGGCCTCCACCGACAACCCATCTCCGGGGTAAGTCTCCCTCTCCGACGCTCTCTGTCTCCCTCTTCCCCGATCTCTCTTCCCCTCTCTCGATCTCCCTCTCGGTTTCTCACTCCCTCTCACTCTCTGCAGAATCACGAAGGAAGAAAGGATCAGGTTTTTCTTTTAAAACCTGAACCAGCTAGTGAACCGAACCGGTTCACTTAAGTCAACCTGACCCGAACCGAACCAGCAGTGACCCGAACTGAACCAGCAGTGACTCAAACCGCACTGTTCACAACCCGACCCGGTACTGTTCACCCGAACCGGACCCGACCTGATTTTCGACCCGATTCTAACCGAACCGATTGAAAATTTATTCGGTAAGAATTTCTGCCTAAATTCTTTTAAAGTCAGATTAAAATTAAGTGAGATTTTAATATTATTATTCGAATTAGGCAGGAAATATTTTGGAACCGTCCGATTCGATCCAAATCAAACCAAACGAACCGATCTGACCCGATAACGCAACGTAGGTAAATTCTGCTCAAATAACTTTGAGATTGGATTTATTAAGTAGGATTTTAAAATCAAAGATTTGATTTGAGCAGGTTATTATTTTGGAAATTTTGAAAGATCCCGATAAACGCTAATTGCTCGGAATTTAAGTAAGTGTAAATACAAGTTTTGGCTACGGCCCTACATCATAAGATATTTATATTATTTTATTTTTCGGTCACACGTTTTCAATGATTGAGCACGTATGTTAGAATATCGACATAGAATAGTTTAAAAGATAAAATGGATAGATTATTTGCATGTGTATGAAAAAGTAAAAGAAAATGCGATAGAAAAAGCCTGAACGACAGTGAGATGGTGAGCTTGAGCATATGTTTTAACGTGATAGCAAAAGCCTGAACGACAATGAGATGGTGAGCTTGATCGTTAAAATTAAAAGTAAAAGATGACGATGCCTGAACGACAATGAGATGGCTAAGTCTTAACAGGATTCGGTAAAAGTAAAAGTAAAAGTAAAAGTTTTGCACGTATTTCCACTTACTGAGTTTTCTCACATTTTGTTTTAACTTGTGATGTAGGTGAGTTTTTGTCTGAGGAAGAAATTGCTGCAATTGAGAACCCTCCAGTGGCAAGCGAGCATACAGATGAAGATAATATTGTGAATTTCAAAGAAAGTGATTTAAATTAGTATGCTTTACTTTTTCAAAAGATATTTAATGTTTTGTTTTAATTTAAGACTTTGAAAATTATGATGAAATTTTTATCATTAAATAAAGTTTTATTTATTATTTTAATTATGTGTTGGTTTCAAAAGTTCAAAGCTTCCGTATTAATTAATTTTTCAATTAATATGTTTTAAATTTTAAATTTTCAATTTAACGCTCGATTTCAAGAATCAATTTGGGAAAAATTCTAGGGTTTTCAAAATTAAGGTTTTAAATTAGGGATTTTTTAATTGGGGCGTTACAATTTGGTATTAGAGAGACAAGGTTTATAAAACGATTCTGTAAACTACTCTGTATGCTCACGTGCACCTGGAAGATTGTCAATCAGCAAGTAAGTCAGTATTAAATTTTATATTTTGACTAGAAGTATGATAGGTAATATTGTAGTACTTTTCAAAAATAAGTATATAAGGTAGTTTTTTTTTAAAATAAGATCATTGTGATGTAGACTATGGCCAATCGAAGAGGAGATAGAAATGATCGGGATGCTTTACTCGATCGGATGATGGACATGATCGAGATGCAAGCTAGGCAAAATGAACAACTGTCGCAAGCAGCTAATGCGGCAGCTCAGGCCGCCACTGCCGCAGCTCAAGCGGCGAATGTGCAGGCCCAAGTTCCTAATAGGCCTCGGCATGCAGATATGGATTTCGACAGATTTCGATGATTGGACCCTCCAAATTTTTATGGCAATTTAGCTGACATTGCAGCAGCGGATGATTGGATAAGGACCATTGAGGAAATATTTGAGCATGCCAACATTGCTGAGGAAGAGAAAGTTATTTGTGCATCTTCTATGTTTCGGATGGATGCACGTTATTGGTGGGACTCTGTAAAAGCGATGCATACGGTTGCTACCATGACTTGGGAGAAATTCAAGGAGTTATTCAATGAGAAGTACTTCACAGACTCTATGTTGGATGCCAAAGCTGAGGAATTTATGGCTCTTAAGCAGACCGGAAGCGTTATGGAGTATTTACATAAATTTGAGCAATTGTCTCGTTACGTCCCTCACATTGCTGGTAACGAGACTATGAAGGTGAAGCGGTTTATCCAAGGACTAAGGGCGGAGATACTTAAGGACATTCGACTCATTACCTCCAAGAACTCTTCATTCGCATTTGTGGTGGAGAAATCACTGGCCACAGAGAAAGGAGAGAAGGATGTTATCAAGGCCCAAGAATTGCGAATGAGATACAGCCATGCGACTCAAGCTGTACGAGGTAGAATTCCACCACAGCAAACAACTGGATTTAAGCGACCTAAGAACAGTGGACCTGCTGGGGGGCCTTCTAAAATTGCTGGAGGACCTTCCAAGTTTGTGAAGAAGGAACCTACGACGACAACTGCACCTATATGTCCCACATGTAAGAAGCCACATTTCGGAGAGTGTCGTGTTCAAGCCAACACTTGTTTTAAATACGGTCAACCTGGACACTATATTAACAATTGCCCAAAGAATGCCCGGGAGCAACCCAAGACAACGGCAAGGGTATTTGCCATGACTAAAGATGAAGCTGAAGGAAATGCATCTATGGTGACAGGTTTGATATTTATTTTGGCATTTCTTCTAGCACATTATTTGATTCTGGAGCTACGCATTCATTTATATCCCTTGAGCATGCTAAGAAGTTTGACAATATAGTAGAGTCTCTAGAATGTAATATGGGAGTAGCTACACCTTCAGGCAAAGTTATGATTGCCGATTCTATTATTAAAAGGTGCGATGTGTGCATTGGGGAAAATCAACTGGAAGTTGATTTAATTATTTTGCCAATGTACGATTACAATGTTATTCTTGGAATGGATTGGCTTACCAATCATTATGCAACCATCGATTGTCGCAAGAAGATGGTAAACTTCCAACTGCCTGGAAAAGAACCGTTTTCTTTCTATGGGGATTCTAAAGGTTCAAGAGTTCCAATAATTTTAGCTATGCGAGCTCGGAACTTATTAAACTCTGGATGTACTGGATTTCTAGCCAGTGTTATATGTATTGAACCTAAAGAAGCAACGACATTGGATATAGTGCCGATAGTTAAGGAATTTCCTGATGTCTTTCTTGATGACCTGACTATGTTACCACCTGCAAGAGATGTAGGAATTTGGTATTGAGTTGCTACCTGGAACAGCGCCGATCTCTAAAGCTCCTTATAGAATGGCGCCAAGCGAATTAAAGGAATTAAAGACTCAACTTGATGATTTGCTGGAGAAAGGATTTATCCAACCGAGTTTTTCACCCTGGGGAGCTCCGGTTTTATTTGTGAAGAAAAAGGATGGATCAATGAGAATGTGTATCGACTATAGAGAGCTCAACAAAGTCACTATCAAAAACAAGTATCCACTCCCAAGAATCGATGATTAATTTGATCAGTTGAAAGGAGCAGCAGTTTTCTCGAAAGTTGATTTAAGGTATGGATATCATCAGCTGAAAATTAAGGAGGATGACGTGTTCAAGCTTGCGTTTCGTACCAGATATGGCCACTATGAATTCCGAGTCATGCCGTTCGGATTAAGTAATGTCCTCAGCCGCATTTATGGATCTTATGAATCGAACATTCAAGACCTTTTTGGATGATTTTGTTATAGTCTTTATTGACGATATCCTTATTTACTCGAAGAGCAAAGAGGAGCATGAAGAACATTTAAGGATTATTCTATCTACATTGAGGCGTGAAAAATTATATGCAAAGTTCTCCAAGTGTGAATTTTGGATGGAGAAGGTGACTTTTCTTGGTCACATTATTTCGAAGGAGGGCGTAGTAGTGGACCCAACAAAGATTGAAGCTATAAGTAAATGGCCTCAACCAAAGAATGCATCTGAAATAAGAAGTTTCCTTGGTCTTGCGGGTTATTATCGGAGATTCGTAGAAGGTTTTTCAACTTTGGCCAACCCGCTTACAAAGCTAACCAAGAAAGGAGCCAAGTATTTATGGACTGATGAATGCGAGCAAAGTTTTCAAGAGCTGAAGAAGAGGTTAGTTTCAGCACCCATACTCATTATCCCATCGGGATGAGGAAAGTTTGTGGTTTACAGTGACGCTTCGAAGTATGGTTTGGGATGTGTCCTTATGCAAGAAGGAAAGGTTGTCGCCTATGCCTCAAGACAGTTGAAGGAACACGAGAAGAACCACCCAACACATGATTTGGAGCTTGCAGCGGTAGTTCATGCATTAAAGATTTGGAGACATTATCTTTATGGAGAACGATGCGAGATTTATACGGACCACAAGAGCCTGAAATACTTTCTAACCCAGAAGGATCTGAACATGAGACAACACAGATGGTTGGAACTAGTAAAGGATTATGACTGCGAAATTATTTATCATCCTGGCAAAGCTAACGTCGTAGCTGATGCTTTGAGCAGAAGAGCATCATCTCAAATTTCTTCATTGCGATTGATTCCAGAACAGTTAACCGAGGAGATGCATAGATCTAACATTGAAGTTGTGCTGTTTGGGCTACTTGAGAGATTGTCTGCTATGACACTTCAGCCAAGTTTGCTTGAGCAGATAAAGGAAGAAACAACGAGGAGATGCTTATATTTGTAAAGTTAAAGGTGATTTGAAGGCAGGAAAAGTTTCTGAGTTTTCTGTATCTGATAGTGGAATTATCCAGTTAAAAGGGAGATGGTGTATACCAGACGATACTGCAATTAATAGAGGCTATATTGAAGGAAGCACACTCAACCCCTTACTCGGTACATCCTGGATCAACAAAAATGTATCGATATTTGAAGCAGCACTATTGGTGGCGTGGGATGAAAGTGGATGTAGCCAAATTTGTGGAGAAGTGTCTTACTTGTCAGCAAGTCAAGGCGGAGCATCAACAACTTGCTGGTACTTTGCAACCACTTTTGGTGCCTCAATGGAAATGGGAACATATTACTATGGACTTTGTAGTGGGATTTCCTAAGACGCTTATGGGTCACGACTCCATTTGGGTGATAGTGGATCGATTGACCAAATCAGCACATTTCCTTCCTGTGAAGACTACTTATACCATGGACCAGTATGCTCAGCTTTATGTTCAAGAGATTATCAGACTTCATGGTACGCCTATTTCTATTGTGTCTGATCGAGATCCTCGCTTTACTTCAAAGTTTTGGAAGAGTATGCAGAAGGCTATGGGTACGCAGTTGAACTTCAGTACAGCTTTCCACCCTCAGACTGATGGACAATCGGAAAGGACGATTCAAACCTTGGAGGATATGTTACGGGCATGTGCTATCGACTTTCAAAGAAATTGGAGTAAGAATTTGCCATTGGTGGAGTTCGCCTACAACAACAGTTACCAAGCTTCGATTGGGATGGCGCCTTATGAAGCTCTTTATGGTAGAAAATGCAGATCTCCAGTACATAGGGACGAAGTGGGCGAAGGAGTGTTAGTTGGACCAGATATTTTGAGACAGACCGCCGAGATCGTTACATTAATCCGGAAGAGAATTCTGACGGCTCAGAGTAGACAGAAGAGTTATGCTGATAGGAGACGAAGAAAGTTAGAGTTTGCTGTGGGAGATCAGGTCTTCCTGAAAATCTCCCCTATGAGAGGTGTGTTATGCGCTTTGGAAAGAAGGGAAAGTTGAGCCCAAGATTCACAGGCCCATTTGAGATCACAAGAAGCATAGGAGAAGTTGCTTACCAGTTGGACTTACCAGATTCATTCAAGCACGTGCATAATGTTTTTCATGTCTCGATGTTGAAGAAGTATGTTCCAGACCCCTCGCATGTCTTACCATCGAGATCTCTTGACTTCACAATCAACCCTGATCTGTCATATGAAGAAAGGCCGACCCAAATTATAGACGTCGAAGAAAGAGAACTAAGGAATAAGAAGGTCACACTTGTCAGAGTGCTTTGGAAGAACCGGAACATTGAGGATGCAACTTGGGAACGAGAAGAAGAAATGAGGAAGATTTATCCTGAGTTATTTATGTAATTGTTTTAAATTTCGAGGACGAAATTTCTTTTAAGGAGGGAAGATTGTAACAATTAAAAACTCAAATGGAAAATTCTCAATTTTTCAATTCAAATTTTCCCAAACAAAGCTAACATAAAAGTCAATTTCGAATTTTCAAATCAGAGGGCAATCCACTAAATTTCGATTTTAGGGAAATAAGTCTAATGAACCTAGTCTGATTTTGGTTCAAAAACGGAGAAGAAAATCCGATTAAGAAATCGGGTGCTGATTTCAGCAATCATTCCCGATTTGGGAAAATTAATATCCAGATTGAACTTGGTCTGGTATGATGACCAAGTTCGAATGAGGGATCAGGATTGAATCGCTAAAAATCCGAGCTTACCTGTTGCAGCTCGAAAAATCTGGTCAGTTGGCGGATTCGCGGAGGCGCGGGGCGAATCACTTCCCCTATAAATAGAGACCCTCAGTGGAGGAGGAAACTCACACCAAAGTTCTCCTCTCCCTCTCGAGTTCTCTGAAGTCAGAAAAGAGAACTTACCTCGGATTTCTGAAGCAGTGAGCAACCAGCTCCGACCACCGCAACCGAACTCCGACGAAGTGCTTCTCACTAGCAGCCGAGCTCCGACGAACTCTCAGCCTCCACCGACAACCCATCTCCGGGGTAAGTCTCCCTCTCCGACGCTCTCTGTCTCCCTCTTCCCCGATCTCTCTTCCCCTCTCTCGATCTACCTCTCGGTTTCTCACTCCCTCTCACTCTCTGCAGAATCGCGAAGGAAGGAAGGATCGGGTTTTATTTTTAAAACCTGAACCAGCCAGTGAACCGAACCGGTTCACTTAAGTCAACCTGACCCGAACCGAACCAGCAGTGACCCGAACCGCACTGTTCACAACCCGACCCGGTATTGTTCACCCGAACCGGACCCGACCTGATTTTCGACCCGATTCTAACCAAACCGATCGAAAATTTATCCGGTAAGAATTTCTGCCTAAATTCTTTTAAAGTCGAATTAAAATTAAGTGAGATTTTAATATTATTATTCGAATTAGGCAAGAAATATTTTGGAACCATCCGATTCGATCCAAATCAAACCAAACGAACCGATCTGACCCGATAACACAACGTAGGTAAATTCTGCTCAAATAACTTTGAGATTGGATTTATTAAGTAAGTTTTTAAAATCAAAGATTTGATTTGAACAGGTTATTATTTTGGAAATTTTGAAAGATCCCGATAAATGCTAATTGCTCGGAATTTAAGTAAGTGTAAATACAAGTTTTGGCTACGGCCCTACATCATAAGATATTTATATTATTTTATTTTTCAGTCACACGTTTTCAATGATTGAGCACGTATGTTAGAATATCGACATAGAATAGTTTAAAAGATAAAATGGATAGGTTATTTGCATGTGTATGAAAAAGTAAAAAAAAATGCGATAGCAAAAGTCTGAACGACAGTGAGATGGTGAGCTTGGATCGTTAAAATTAAAAGTAAAAGATGACGATGCCTGAACGACAATGAGATGGCTAAGTCTTGACAGGATTCGGTAAAAGTAAAAGTAAAAGTAAAAGTTTTGCACGTATTTCCACTTACTGAGTTTTCTCACATTTTGTTTTAACTTGTGATGTAGGTGAGTTTTTGTCTGAGGAAGAAATTGCTGCAATTGAGAACCCTCCAGTGGCAAGCGAGCATACAAATGAAGATAATATTGTGAATTTCGAAGAAAGTGATTTAAATTAGTATGCTTTACCTTTTCAAAAGATATTTAATGCTTTGTTTTAATTTAAGACTTTGAAAATTATGATGAAATTTTTATCATTAAATAAAGTTTTATTTATTGTTTTAATTATGTGTTGGTTTCAAAAGTTCAAAGCTTCCGTATTAATTAAGTTTTCAATTAATATGTTTTAAATTTTAAATTTTCAATTTAACGCTCGATTTCAAGAATCAATTTGGGGAAAATTCTAGGGTTTTCAAAATTAGGGTTTTAAATTAGGGATTTTTTAATTGGGGCGTTACACACATCCTCTTCAGAAGATGAGGAAGTAGCCAACCTCTGCTTCATGGCTCACGATAATGAGGTTAGCATTTTTTCCTGTGAGAGTGAGTCTGATGATGATGGGGATATGGTTGATGCCTTTAACTGATTTAGTTAAACAGTTTGGCATGTTAAAGGCTAAATACAATACATTGAAAAAGGAAAATGCAAGTCTAATTGAGAAGCATGCTAAGGAAGTGAACTTGCATGAAAACGAAATCACTGAACTTAAGAAGACAAATGAATCTTTAAATAAACTTGTTCTTTGGTTCTCAAATGGTAGCAAGAACTTAACATTGCTAATAGGGAATCATAGAGCTACTCATGATAAAGCAGGTTTAGGCTATGATAAGTTCAATAAGAGAAAAGTTTTTAAGAATTTCTTTGTCAAACCGACTACTTACCATACTTGTAATGAAGTAGGAGATAAGTCTTTTGTATGTCCTTTAAAAACAAATAATATGAAAACTGGCAGTAAGTTGCAATGGGTTCCCAAAGGAACCAAAACTAACACTAGGACCCAAAAGATTTGGGTACCTAAGAAGACTGTTTGATCACTATTTTGCAGGTTGACTGCTCTCCCGGAAAGAATCAGTGGTACCTTGACAGTGGGTGTTCAAGACATATGACGGGAGACTCAACCAAGCTTGCTAGTGTCAACAAGAAGAAGGGCAGTGTTACTTTTGGGGGAAACCAAAAGGGCAAGATTGTTGGCATAGGCAATATAGGTAACAGTATTAATTCTGTTATTGAGAATGTGTTATTAGTTGATGGATTGAAACATAATTTACTTAGTATTAGCCAGTTATGTGATAAAGGATATAAGATGACTTTTAAGTCAAATTCCTGCATAATTAAAGATGCTGCAAATGGCAAAATTCTGTTTACTGGTTTTAGGAAAGAAAATATCTATACTATTGACTTAGATAATATTATTTGTGATAATGAGAAATGTTTTGCTGTTAATTCCTCTAATGATAGCTGGATTTGGCATAGGAGATTCGGACATGTAGGAATGGATACCTTAGCTAAGATTACTAAGGATAATTTAGTTAGAGAGATTCCTAAGATATCCTTTGAAAAGGATAAGGTCTGTGAAGCCTGCCAAATGGGTAAGCAGATCAAAAGTTCCTTTGCATCGAAGAATGCAATTTCAACTTCCAAGCCTCTCCAACTTCTCCACATGGACCTCTTCGGTCCTTCCAATATAGCTAGTCTAGGTGGAAAATTCTATGCTTATGTCATTGTTGACGACTTCTCTAGATTCACCTGGGTATTCTTCCTGAAGTCTAAGGATGAGACTTTTGATACCTTTTCTAGCTTTAGGAAAAGAGTTCAAAATGAAAAGGAACTCACCATTGTTGCTATTCGTAGTGATCATAGTGGAGAATTTGAAAATGAGAGATTTGAACTCTTGTGTCTCAAGTATGGAATTGAGCACAATTTCTCCTCTGCTAGAACCCCTCAGCAAAATGGTGTTGTTGAGAGGAAAAATAGGTCTCTCCAAGAGCTTGCCCGAACCATGCTTAATGAAAATTCCCTTCCTAAGTATTTCTGGGCTGAAGCTATTGCTACTGCTTGTTATGTGCTCAATTGGGTCTCCATAAGACCTATTCTTGAGAAAACTCCATATGAGTTCTGGAGTGGAAAAACACTCTCTGTTAAATATTTTAGAGCCTTTGGTAGTAAGTGCTTTATTCTCAACACTAAGGATAACTTAGGAAAATTCGATTCCAAATCCGACCTTGGAATTTTTCTTGGTTATTCACTTTCCAGTAAAGCATATAGAGTATTCAATAGAAGAACTCTAGTAGTAGAAGAATCAGTTCATGTTAACTTTGATGAGTCCCCTCAACCCACAATCAATGTGGATGAGGATGTCACTTTAGAAAATCATTTGGACTCTCTTTCCTTAGAAAAACCCTCAGATTCACTTCAAGTAGAAAAATCCTTAAAACCCTCCTCTACTTCTCTAGATATTGTTCCTGTCAAGGATGAAAATCCTACTCTCCTAGAGATTGGAAATATGTCAGAAACCATCCAATAGATGAAGTCTTAGGTGATCCTTCATTAGAAGTAAAGACTAGATCCTCTCTTAGGAATCTCTGTGCCAATGTGGCATTTATTTCTCAAGTAGAGCCTAAGAAGTTTGAAGAGGCCGAGAATGATGAGTATTGGATTTTAGTTATGCAGGAAGAGCTAAATCAATTTGAAAGGAGCAAGGTATGGGAACTTGTTCCACGACCTAAGGATCATCCCATTATTGGAACTAAATGGGTTTATAAGAACAAATTGGATGAAAATGGGATTGTTGTGACAAACAAGGCTAGACTAGTTGCTAAGGGATACTCTCAAGAAGAGGGTATTGATTTTGAGGAATCTTTTGCCCCTGTAGCTAGATTAGAGTCAATTAGGATGCTCCTTGCTTTTGCTTGCTACAAAAACTTCACACTCTTTCAAATGGATGTAAAGAGTGCATTCTTAAATGGTTTTATTACAGAAGAAGTTTATGTTGAGCAACCCTTAGGTTTTGAAGCTTTTGACAAACCCGACCATGTCTATAAATTAAGGAAAACTCTCTATGGTCTGAAACAGGCTCCTAGAGCTTGGTATGATAGGTTGAGGAACTTCCTTGAGGAAAGGAATTTCAAAAAGGGTAACACCGACTCAACTATCTTTACCATGCAAAAGGATAAGGATATTCTGTTAGTTCAAATTTATGTCGATGACATTATTTTTGGTTCAACTAATGTCAACATGTGTAATGAGTTTTCCTCCCTCATGCAAAGTGAATTTGAGATGAGTATGATGGGAGAGTTAAAATTCTTCTTAGGATTTCAGATTAGCCAATCCCCTGATGGAATTTTCTTTTTCCAAGAAAAATACATCAATGAGCTCTTAAAGAAATTTGGTTTAGATTCTGTCAAATCTTCTAGAACTCCCATGAGTACCACAACAAAATTGGACAAAGATGAAAACAGTATAAGTGTGGACATTAAGAAATATCGTGGTATGATTGGCTCTTTGTTATATCTGACTGCTAGTAGGCCAGATATTCTATTTAGTGTTTGTCTTTGTGCTAGATTTCAAGCTGCCCCTAAGGAGTCTCATTTAACTGCTGTAAAAAGGATTTTCAAATATTTGAGTGGGACTTATGATTTAGGATTATGGTATCCAAGGGGTACTTCTTTTGATCTGGTTGGATATTCAGATTCTGACTATACTGGTAGTCTAGTTGATAGGAAAAGCACCAGTGGAACATGTCAGTTCCTTGGTGAATCTCTTGTCTCATGGTATTCAAAGAAACAGAATTCTGTTGCATTGTCAACTGCTGAGAGTGAATATATTGCTGCAGGCAGTTGTTGTGCACAAATGCTTTGGATGAAGCAAACTCTAGAGGACTATAATCTGTTCTATGATAGGATTCCTATTCGGTGTGATAACACCAGTGCTATCAACATTTCCAAAAATCTCACTCAGCACTCTAGAACTAAGCATATTGATGTTAGATATCACTTCATTCGTGATCATGTTCAAAGAGGAGATATATCCTTAGAATTTTTTAATTCAGCAGACCAACTAGCAGACATCTTTACCAAGCCTTTGGATGAAAAATCTTTCAATAATATTAGAATAAGGTTAGGCCTCATTCGAGAAGATAAAAACTAAGATTATTTCTCTGTTGGTAAATCTTGTGTAATAGAGCTGTTTTTAGTTGTGAGGGCATCGGTAGAAGCAACGTTGTTCAATGGGCATCAGAAGATGCATATGCATCGGTAGATGCAGTGTTTTCTATAGGCATCGGTAGATGCAGTGTTTTTCATAGGCATCGGAAGATGCATTTCTATCGGTAAGTATCGGATGATGAATTCTTAATCTACCAACACGTGTGACCCATCGGGCTAATCGGTTTTACACTGTGTGTCTTCATCTCGTCGGGCGATGCCCCTTTCATTTAAACTCTGCTTCTTCTCAAAGACGCTTCACATTTCGCGCTTTTTCAGAAAAACCCCTTCCCTACCAATCGTCTCTCTCGAGTCCTATTCTTCCCATGGATTATCAGGGTTCATCCTCCCGCGCAGTTTCCAAACCGGCACAGAAGAAGGCCAAAATATCAGCTCGTCCTCCTCGAGTGATCCCTCGTGCAAAAGCATGGCCATCTCTCTTCTTTTTCTCTGAAGCTGCTGTGTTGAGATACCATGACGACTATCAGTACAAGTCTTTAATTTCCAGTCGAGGTATCTACTTTGATGACTTAGCTGGCATGAATATTGTCGAACCCTTGCAGGAACTCGGGTTATTAGGTCTTTTTGATGTAGATTCATTCTATTACTCGAAAGCCATTAAAATGTTCTATGCCAATCTGAGTTTTACCTCTGATTTCTCTACTATCAAAAGCTATGTGTATAACAAGCACATAGAGATTACTCCTCAATTCATTAATGGCCTTCTGGAGTGCCCTCATCTTGATAGCCTCCCCTACAAATATGTATCAGGCACTGAGCCTCCTTTCTTTGGTACTGATGAAGGTCTCGGTTTTCTCTAGACCATTGCCTTGAACCCAAACCAAACCCCTGATCATCTAAAGGGCAAACACCTCACCGCACGGGCCATATTATGTCATCAGATGATAGGGTACAATATTGTCCCTAAGGGTGGTCACCATGACAAAGTGAGTGCTATGGAGCTTTTTGTTCTGTTTGCACTATACTACAAGACCCCCTTCAATATTGGATATGTTGTTGTTCGAAGGATGATTCTGGCAGTGTCATCCAGGGCTACCTCTTTACCTTACAACCTGCTTTTAATGAAGATACTAGCTAAACTTGAGGTTGTATTTCCTAGGATGAAGATCCTGTCAGACTTCAATCCTCCAGTTACTATTCTAAAACTACCCTGAGCAAAATGGGAATTAAGAGAACCAGAAAAGGGGAGCTTGTGGTGAATGCTCCTAAGAGAAATCCTGTTAAGGCAGCTGTTACCAAAAAAGGTAAACGAAAACTTAGCTTGCTAGAGGAGTCCACTGCTGAAGGCGGGGATGACTCTGAGATACCTACTTTTGTTAATTCCCCCTCTCAATCTCAGGCTTCTAGCTTCCAACCTTCTCCTCTTGTGCGAAGGCGTCCTGCCCCTTCCTCAAGAGCACATGTTTCAGAGGCAATCTCTGCTCCCTCCTCTGTGCCCCTTCCCATTGATCAGCCTCCTACACCTCCTCCTCCTGCACTTCGTTTACCAGCTCTGCCTCCTATACCTCCTCCATCTCCAGTCCAAAAGGATATCCCTTCTCCCTCTCCAGTCCAACAACCTGCAGCTTCTCTGCCTCCAAGTGCAATTGCTCCTTCAAGTCCACCTGCTCCCCAAGTCCAATTTTCCTTACCAATTTTGCAAACTGCTCCTTCCACAGTATCTCCCATCCTTCATCAGAGGAGATTTTCTCTCAGCGAGGAACAGTATACTGAGTTGAAGTCAAGCATTGACAATCTCGGAACAGCCATTGATTCAAAGATCACTCAACTCAAAAAGGATTTGAGCATTGATGCTGTTGTGGCTCAGGGTCTACTGGATCGAAAATTGGATCGAAATAATGAGATTTTCACCCGTACCCTTCGGGCTCTCAAATCTCAAGTTGAGGCTCTTTGCCCTGCACCACATATTCCTCTCTGCCCCACTGAGCCTATCTTTGAAGATTTCCTCCTTCCTTTTTGCAGACCTGCGGTAGATGAAGATTTTCGAGTGATGCCTTTGGATCTTCAGGAGACTGAACTGGCATTGTCTACACCTGCTACTCCTTCTGTCCCTGTGCCATTTCTCGTGCCCTCATCCGAGCCCGCCTGTCCACTAGATGACTCTCCAGCTGCTTTATCTGTAGAGCCTCCTCCATGCCTGGACATGGTGGTGTACTCTGCACCTTTTCCACCTCCGGCTCCCTGTCAAGCCTTGGTGCTTTATCAACCACCCATTCCTCTTGATATTCATTCTCTTGGTGCACTTGTATATGCCTATTTTCATTCAGACCTTGAAGTACCTACTTGGATTAGCCAAGCTTTCTGGAATCATTTATAGATGCTTTTGTTTGTAACAATTTTATTGAATTCTACTTACATTTTTCTCTGATGTTTCTCTTATTTGTGATGAATGCATTGGTTCTGCCTGTCTCTCTGATTATTAATTTTTTGTTTTGATAATGTCAATGGGGAGAAATATATTTGATTAATTGATGCTGCTTGAGAAATTACTCAGCTATGCTATGAATAGTGTATGCATATTCTTTGAAAAACTGTAATGATATTGGAATATATGCATGTGTTGTGTGTCTCTTTCTTTAAATAGATGCTTTTGTTTGTAAACAATTTTATTGAATTCTACTTACATTTTTCTCTGATGTTTCTCTTATTTGTGATGAATGCATTGGTTCTGCCTGTCTCTCTGATTATTAATTTTTTGTTTTTGATAATGTCAATGGGGAGAGAATATATTTGATTAATTGATGCTGCTTGAGAAATTACTCAGCTATGCTATGAATAGTGTATGCATATTCTTTGAAAAACTGTAATGATATTGGAATATATGCATGTGTTGTGGGGGAGCAAGGATTATGGGAGAGAATGACTTAATCAAATTAAATTTTGTCATCATCAAAAAGGGGGAGATTGTTGACTTAAATGATGTTTAAGTCTAAATATGTTTTTGATGATGTGTTTGAATGGTTAATATTGTAATTTGATTATGTTAAGTGAATGAGAATAACGAATATGCATTAGTAATTTAATCTGTTGGAAATGGTATTTTAGTTGTTTAACAATCGTGATTAAGTGTACAGGGCTGAAAACTCATCTGCCGATGAGTTGTTAAAAATAGACATACACCGATCGCTAAACGACAAAGCAAAGAAGGCTTCTGCCGATGGCCTTCATCTACCGATCGATAAAACGACAAGAGAAGAAGTTGTTCAAAGCCTACTTCAACCGATCGATAAAACGACAAAAGAAGAAGTCGTTCAAAGCCTACTTCAACCGATCGCTAGACGACATATACCGATGGAGTTTAATGCTGCTTTTGCCGATGGCATTTGAAGCTACTCCTACCGATGGCGGTTCAACGTTTATAATACAACACATACCGATGCCGATTCAGCTCATTAAAGCAGCACATGCCGATGGAGCTTTCAAGCTATTCCTGCCGATGAACTTTCAAGATGCATCTGCCGATGGCTTTTCACAATACATCTGCCGATGGCTTTTCACAATACATCTGCCGATGAAGTTTCAAGGTGCATCTGCCGATGGAGTTCAAAGCCTGCTCTTGCCGATAGCTTATTCGTGTTGCATCTACCGATGGCATTTGAAGATACTCATACCGATAGCTCTTTAAGGCTGCTTCCACCGATGATCTTCCGCCAGAATTCAAAATAGCCGCGAATCTACAGTGACGTCGTTTTTAGCATTAACTCCAGAACTTTAATGGCGACGACGACTTGCAACTACAGACGGCAACGGCTACGGCTACCTGATCTAGTACGGATGCTTCCCAACGGTAACATTTTCCATTTGAAGAAATAAGCATTCAATTCTGAGTTGAAAATAAGACATAGTATTTAAGCCAAGGTTAGAGCACGAAAGAACAACTTTTTACGAAAATTCATTGCTGAGCCCTAACTTGAAATTATTCATACTCTATAATTTTATCTACATCTCTCCTTTCCAAAAACTTGAGATTCTGTTTTTGAGAGTTTGTAGATTATTGTAATCTGTGATTCAAATCTGAAAACCTTGTAAGGCAGTGGATTGACGCCCGTAAAGTTCAATCCAGGATTGTGTAAGGCTCTGGATCGAAGCCCGTAAAGTTCAATCAGCATTTCTAGTTGAGGAGAAGTAAGGAATCTTCAAGGGGGAGCCTTGGAGCGTGGACGTAGGCAGTTTGGCCGAACCACGTTAAAAACTGTGGTGTCGAATTTTCTCTCACTCTCTTTACTTTATTTGATTGTATGCTATTAGTCTACAAGCTTTATTCAAGAGAGAAATTGATTTAGAAATTTAAGTTAATTTAAAAAGTCTAATTCACCCCCCTCTTAGACAATACCGATCCTACACGTTTTTCCCCGAAAGCCATGAAAATGTTTTCTGTACACGTTTTGAAGTTAAGAATGATAAAACCTATAATGTAACGTTCGGTTAAGTGTGGGATGGGGACTGGTGTTCTGCTCTAAATTACTAGTGCCTGATAGTGCACTTCTGTTACGCCTGTTTCCCTATAAGTGCCACTTCCTGATAGATAAAAAAGTAATTTTATGTAATGTCTCTGTATTTCAAAAGGTCATGCATAGCATATGCATTACTGCATTTTAACATGTTCTTACTGAGCTCTAGGCTCATAGTTGAACTCCCTATTGTAGGTATGGATCCTCTAGATGAGGACCCTGTGCCTCAAGCTGATGAGTTGATGTAGTTGGCAGATCGAGCTCATGGGGATTGGTTGCTGCAGTCAGACAAATGTTATCCCTGTGAAAATGTATTTTTGAAAGTTATGTCATGTCCTGTATAGCTTTTGAAATTTTAAAACCGATGTGTAGACTGTGTGTTCATGTTTTCAAAACTTTTGTTTTGTGAATTCTAGAAATGTATGTCAAGTTCTGTTTAGCTTCAAAGATTTTAAAACAATGTATAAACTTTGTGTTGATGTATTTTGCAATTGCATGGGATTTTTCTCTTTTAAGTTGTACATAGATTAACTCTGGTTTTAGAGCTATCCATGCAGTTTGATTTCCTAAACTTCTGTCGTGTTTTCTAACACGTTTAAAATTATGTTTTGAATCGGGCTTGGGGTTTGAAGTTTTATGCCTTCTATTTTTATGCTCCCTATTCATATGTCTTCTTGTTAAATGTTGTCAATTCTGCCTTTAAAATTTTATCGTCTATTTTGCCTTCTGTCTCAGTCGTCCATACTGCCTCCAGTTTCTGTTGTCTATTTTGCCTTCGGTTTCTGTCTTTTATTCGGCTAAGTGTTATCGTCCGAGAGTCTGCCTTTTGTTTTAAACGTCCACGCTGCCTTTGAAAATAGTCGTCCATGCCTTCTGAAAGACAATCGTCCAAAGTTATCATCCAAAGTTGTGGACTGATAATGTCGTCCACAGACAATCTTTGATTTTTAAACGTCCACAACTCCTGTTTGTCCACAGACACTTTTTTTGGTTTTAAACGTCCACAGAATTCTGTGTCAACTGTTTTGCCTCTGTTATTTTTAAATGTCCATGGGCTTCTGTTTTGTCTTTTATTGTAAATGTCCACGGACTTCTGTGTCCACTGTTTTGCCTCTGTTATTTTTTCAACGTCCACAGGCCTTTGTTGTCCATTGTTTCTGCCTTCTACTTCTGTCGTCCATGGCTTCTGTCATCAGTTTCTGTCATCCACAGCCTCTGTTGTCTTCTGTCGTCCATTCTGCCTATTATTCTGTAACGCCCTCAAACCCACCCTGGCTCGATGCGCTACTTTACTAACCAATCCTGTGTTTAAAACATAATTTAAAATAATTTTCGTTAAAATCTCAACTCCAAAAATATTAGTAAAAACGTCGGAAACAAATGAACCCGACATTGCTTGTTATAAAAAAAACCGGCAGCGTAATGACTGAAATTTCTAAAACAAAATCCTGAAAAAAAGTCAAACATTTATAAACACGTTCAGAGAAATCCCAAAACAGTTCTCAAATAACACTTACATAATCAAACCTAACAGAACGATCAATACTTCAAACCTACAAAATAACTAAAATCCAAGAAAAACTCAAATGTTCATAAAGCACGTTCAAAGAGATTTCAAAACAAATCACCACCACATTTACAAAATCGAACCAACAAAAACAGTCAAACCCTCCAAACATCCAGAATAGATAGAAAACTATACAAAATCCCAAAGTACCAAACCAAACACACCCTCGAAGATCCTGGTCGAGGCACCCCGACGACTGCCTGCACCAGGCGTGCTCCATGAATCTCCGACTGCCCCTAATCCTTGGTTCCCTCATCAAGCTCACCTGTGAAAATATCGTCACCTACACCATAGAACACAAAAAGTAAGCCTAATGCTTAGTAAGTAGGGAATAATGAATGCAACAAACACACAATGCAACCAATCCATCAAATGCAGTTTCTAACTCTCAGTTGCTCATTTGTCATTCGTTGCTTTAATCATTTCATAAGTCGTGTGGATCGGGTAAGCTCACATCCTATAATCGTACAAGATGGTCATTCTTAGAACCACCATTACATATTTTAGCTGGTCATCCTTCATTCGTTGCTTTAATCATTTCATAAGCCGTGTGGATCGGGTAAGCTCACATCCTATAATCGTACAGGACGGCCATTCCCAGAACTACCATTACGTATTTTAGCCGGTCATCCTTCATAGAGGTCCCCTCGTGGTGCTACGCTCTAGCACTTATTCCCAACAAGGCAATTCCAATCAAGATTAAGTATTTTAGCCGGTCATCCTTCATAAAGATCCCCTCAGGGTGCTACACTCCAGCACTTATTCCCGACAAGGCACTCTAATCAAGAATAATTTTTGTCATTCACTTTATCTGATTACGTTTCACGCTCACAATCAAACCATGCAATAAAACTCGTATTTTGCTTAATGGAAAATCATGATGCATGTCAACGAATATGCAACACAACACAAAACAAAGCAACAAAACAATCAAACAAACAACCAAACAATTCTCTACCGTTCCATGGTGTAGGCTCGAAGGCAAAACACAAGCAACCACTACTTACCTGGCGTCCTAGCTCGCTGAGGATGCTCGGTTCCCTGTCCACCTACGGCTCGACCTATGACAAACATCCAAGCTTCATTAAAATCAAGCATACATTCACCAATTTACCCTCAAACTACTATTTCTAGCCTAATCCAACTAAAACCTAACTAAACGGTCCACTAATTTGGGTTCGGTAAAAATCGACCCAAAACTTCGGACGTGCGTAACTTTTGTGTCGGTAATCGGAATCGAATGATTCCAGCGGCCACGTACTCCTCTAGTAACCTAGTTTAACCTGCCAAAACGAAATTTAAAACAAACGGCCATAGCTAGGTCAAAACCCTCAAAAATAGAACCGATTTTTACCCTAAAATATCTAAAATTTTCACTTTAATCCTATTCTACCAATTTCTTCACCAATCGATCACCCTAATATCCAATTAACATAATCTAACAAAATCTCGAGGCTACACACAGCAAACACTCGAAATTCCCAAACAGGGCTTGCTATTTTTTGCCCAAATAGAGCTCTTCATGGCCAAGCGACCATAGTCGGTCCAAGGGTCGGCAAACCCACGCCGAAAGCAGCCAATTTCGGCCAGTGATCAGAGCTCAAACCAGCTCGTCACCCTCGGCCACGAACAGAACCGAAATAGGGCAAAAAAAAGGGGACTTACCGTTCGGTCAGGCGCGCGAAGACGGCCGAAAATGGCAGCCCTGGAATCGCCGACGTTGTCTGGCCGAAAAACGTTGAAAATCGCCGGTGAACGGCACCGAACATGACTCGCGTCGCCTCCCCCTCCGTTCGGGTCTTCGATGCTCGGTGTTCGAACGACATAATGGCTTCGAGCCATTCTGTTATTCCTTTTCAAAA